>CM043022.1:93675814-93750319 GCA_023690525.1 Holotrichia oblita
CCCGTACAAGACTAATTAAACTTGGCATTTTGTTAGGCCTTTGTATTTTCTTTAATTGAATCAGACTCTAAAAATACCGCCACCCTGCTCGCAGTGACTTCAAATATCGTCAACTCACCTCCGTGATTTATTGTCCTTTCGTATTTCTTTTTTATTAGATCGTACGCAAAATACCGTCATCCCATTCTTGGCATTTTTGCCCTTTATTTGATTTATTTGAATCATAGAATTTTAAAATGGTACCACCTTTTGAAAACAAGAGTACAAAATAATTGTCAACCCATAAGTTTGGTTTTTGCCTTTGTACTTTTTTTATTAGAATCAGTCGAGATAAGACCTAAAATACTGGGCCATCCCTGGCTTTTATTGTTCTGAAGATAGATGACTCCAAGAACTACTACTGCCAACCCACTCCTTGGCATTTTATTTTTGCCTTCGCATTTGTTTTATTTGAATCAGGACTCTGAAGACATACTAAAATACGTCCCACCTTTGCCCCTAAATCGATATGACTTTGAAGATAAGATAAAATACTGCCAACCCACCCTTGGCATTTTTTTGCCTTCGTATTTGTTTTATTTGGAACAGGATCTTAAAATGACACCACCATCTGAAGACAAGGCACTAAAATACAGCCAACCCACCCATGGCATTTCATTTTTGCCTTCGTATTTGTTTTATTTGGATCAGACTTTAAAATGGCAATTAACCATTTGAAGACAAGACTCCAAAATGCTACCAACCTCTCCTCTTGGCATTTCATTTTTGCCTTCGTACTTGTTTTATTAGAGTTAGACTCCAAAATTGCGCCATCTCTCTGAAGATAGGATTCCAAAATACAACCAACCCACCCTCAACATTTTATTTTGCCTTAGTATTTGAATCAGCCGGACTAAAAACAAGGAGATGGATTGTCGACCATGCTGTTCAATATAGCTTTAGACGGAGTGATAAGAGACACTAACACAAATGGGACAATAATTACTAAATCAGTTCAAGTAAGAGCATGTGCGGTCTCTCTAAAAGTAGGGCTCCAAAATACTACCATCCCACCCCTGATATTTTATTTTTCTGTTCGTTTTTGCTTTATTAAAGTTGAGTCCCCAAAATGCCACCGCCTTCATGAACATAGGATCCTAAAATATCACCACACCCTGAACGCAGAACCCCAAAATACTGCCAACCCACACCTGGTATTTTGTTTGCCTTAATATTTTGCTGTATTAGAATCGGCATCCCTCCCTCCTTCTTGTCTTTCTCTTTTTCTCTTGATTAAACATCTTATCAAATAGCTCACTGATGTCTGACGTCAATCTAACGTCATATTGTAGTGATTCCGATGACGAACATTACGTTACAAAAAGATATTTGAGGTTAATTTGTACAATCTAGAAGAGGTCAACATTTGATGTATTTAATAAGATGTTTGTTTTGCTTCCTTTCAATGGTTCCATTCGTCAAAGAAAACGGTGTCATTTAGTTAACATCTAATTTAACGTTTCTTTTTCGTCCCATTGACGTCAAGCGGACGTAATAGTCTGTCGAACGACCAAAATCTAGTATAATCGTTAAAAACTTACGTCATTTCGACGACATCATCTGATTCCGTGGGAGAATATTTGTTCGTGTGGATATATTATACAGGGTGTTTCCTAATTGAATGTCAATATTTTAGGGGACGTATCATCAGGCTACTTCTTACTTTCTTTCATTATTCGACTTGGCACCGTTTCCATACTTGTCTGATTCTATTTATTGATTTTTTTTAGCAACATCGTTTAAAAAAATCATTTTTTTTAGCTTTAAAATGTGATGGAGCTCCGTTTTACTGAAATTATGTATTTGCACAGTTTGAACCAATCATATCATTATCGTATAGCAATTTCTATCTCAATTTTAACAAAAAAGAAACCCCGGAGTGGATTTATTTAAATAGCTCGAACTCGCGTCTTTAATTCTGCACGATTATAAATGCAATTCTCCCGTTTACCTTTTATCTCACTACAGCATCAAGGATTGCAGGTAAACGATCGCGAATTATTTCCACGTCTAGTAGAATTCCACGGTGGTAATCACGGACGTAATTACATTAACAAGGACTCTATTACATATTAAAATGAGATACAGCATCTCCGCAGTAATAAACACGATAATTTGAAGCACACACCAAAAAAAAAATTAAAAAAAACACAAATTTTACCTGATAGGCGTCTGGAATATTGACAGGTTCCCCGCTTTCGGCGACGTACCCCACAATCCCCGTACCCCACGGTATTCGAATCTCCTCCTTCTTCTCCATCTCCATCAGCGTACTCCTCGAACACACATCGAACAATTTTGAGACTAGACAACGTCCGCGCGGCGCTTGACCGGGAGGCAAAGGGGTACAACCGCCACCTTTCTCGCCTTGCACCAGGAAAAGGGAGCCACGATCCGCGTGCAACAGCATCGAAACGTTCTGCAGTATCTTGTGGCATAGAGATCTGACCTCCAATTCGTTACAGATATCTTTAACCTGCGAAAATAAAATTACACAAATTATAAATTCCCCCAATTTATGTATAATACTAGGAAATTTACCAATTCAAAAATCAACTCCTTCTCGTCCAACTGCTTCAGCTCATGCCTGATCTGCGCTGCCTTCGTCCGGGCGTCGGACTATGACCACCGGAGCAGATTTGATCTTCGGTGGAGCCCGTTAAGAAAGTAGGTGTACCATCGATTGTGCTGATGATCGGTTTTAGGAGACCGCCGCGTTCGAATTCGTGAGCGGAGATCTTCCTAACCGGTGTGGTCGCACCAGATCCGGCTCTGGACTGGTTGTGAGTCGGGGACGCTAATTCGACGCTAGACGATGTAGGTGTAGCGTGCGAGATTAACCAGGAATCGACGACTTGTCGTGTAGCTTTCCTGAAAAGATTATTTATTTGTTTACTTGCGAGGCTGTTTAATTTTCATTCTTAGCGATGGGATATAAAGCCGACGTTTTAATTCAAGGACGCGACTGCCTTCTCTTGTATTAAAATATAATGTCGGATTTTGTATTCAGTTCCACGTTCTGTCTGTAGGGCGGTGTTTTCGCATCTCTCTAATGGTCTTCCCGGCTTACTGCCCAAAAACCATAAATATATTCTTTTCGGTTGTGGGCTTTTTTTTGCTTAGTTCTCTTCTGGTTGTCGGCGTGTTTGTTCTCGTTTATTATCTTCTCTCTTTAATGATGATACATAATACCGAAAGACTATAGGAAGAGAATCGTTTTTTTTTCCTCTATTGTAATTCGCGGTTGGAACTATTATCGTTTACTTTTTTTACGTTGGAAATTGGCAAAAAAGATGCAAACACATTTTGTGTATCATCAAGGAATTGGTCTATAAACTTGGTCGTTCTAAGACTGGTAAGTTCTTAATTTCCCGAAAAAAAAAACCTTTGAAAACCTTCAAGGGACTTTTTTAATCAAGGAATTCGAACAAGCTTCTATTTTGCAAAATAATATTTAAATTCAATCGCCCTAACAGAACCAAAATAGGATACCAGAAACTGTCTATAAATGAGAAGGAATGGAAATGGAATTTTCTCGAAAACGATCTCAAGGAAATAAAACATAATAAAGAGGAGATGCAAAAAAAAAACTAGCAGTAAGTGGTAATGGATAAATAATATGAAGGAAGGTACTAAGAACAGCGATAATGAAGATAAGAAGAAATCGGAAAGAAAAGGAAAAACAAAAGCAAGACAAGGATGGAGTGGAGATAATAGGCACTTGGAATGTGAGAGGCATTAAAGGAAAAGAAGAAGAGATTGTAGACGAAATGATAAAATAAGGAATAGAAATATTAGGGAGAACGATAGAAGAGAATGCACGAAGGATACTGGCAAGCAAAAGAAGGAGTAGGACTGATAATTGTACCAAATAGATTAATAGACATATAATAAATCGTGACATGTAAAGACGAAATTATGGAGAGATGGAGGGAGCATTTCCAAGAATTAACAAAAGCAGAAGAAGACCCAACGGTAGAATATGCCAGTAACCCACAGGATATTCAGGAAATAACAGAGGAAGAATTTGAAACAGCCACAGTCAAAATGAAATTAGGCACAGCTGCAGGGATCGACAACATTACTTCTGAAATGATCCGATACTTGACAGTAGAGGGAACCAACGAACTTCATGAAATAATGAATATCCTATCCAGCATCCCCGGAAAACTACTAGCAAGGGTGATTGAGCGCAGATTAAGGAAGAAGGTGGATAACACGGTAAAAGATACACAGTGTGGTTTTAGAAAAGAGAGAAGCACAGGATCAAATTTTTGCAATACGACAATAGATCATAGAAGTCATAGACTTAGAAAAGGGAAAAACGTTAACAATAAAAGAAATGTAGTCTTCAGGCTTCAGACGTTTCGATCATCTTGTCGTGATCTTCTTCAGAACGTCAAGTACCACAACCTTTCTACACGGCAGAGAACCCGAGAACCGAAGAGCAGCCGTCAACAGCGGCCGTGAAAGCCTGAAGACTACATTAACACACCTCTACGGGGAGGAAACGTTTACGCTTACGAAGAGACTGGAAGATCTACGACTAAAGAAGTCAAAATTGCTGAGCCAATTGGCATTTCTCAGCAGATGCAGAGACCAGAAGGCGACACCGCCATTCCTGAAAATCACTTCACTTCTGAAGAAGATCACGACAAGATGATCGAAACGTCAAGTACCACAACCTTTCTACACGGCAGAGAACCCGAGAACCGAAGAGCAGCCGTCAACAGCGGCCGTGAAAGCCTGAAGACTACATTAAAACACCTCTACGGAGAGGAAACGTTTACGTTTACGAAGAGAGGAAACGTTTACGCTTAGTACGATTTTGACAGATTTGTAATGACATTTATGTCAAAATCGCGTGCTCAACCATCGATCAACCACGGACTATAAATATGACCCTGAAAGATCTACGACTAAAGAAGACAAAATTGCTGAGCCAACTGGCATTTCTCAGCAGATGCAGAGACCAGAAGGCGACACCACCATTCCTGAAAATCACTTCACTTCTGAAGAAGATCACGACAAGATGATCGAAACGTCAAGTACCACAACCTTTCTACACGGCAGAGAACCCGAGAACCGAAGAGCAGCCGTCAACAGCGGCCGTGAAAGCCTGAAGACTACATTAACACACCTCTACGGGGAGGAAACGTTTACGCTTACGAAGAGACTGGAAGATCTACGACTAAAGAAGACAAAATTGCTGAGCCAATTGGCATTTCTCAGCAGATGCAGAGACTCAGAAGGCGACACCACCATTCCTGAAAATCACTTCACTTCTGAAGAAGATCACGACAAGATGATCGAAACGTCAAGTACCACAACCTTTCTACACGGCAGAGAACCCGAGAACCGAAGAGCAGCCAATAAAAGAAATGTATACGAATAATTCAAATGTGGTCAGAATAAATAACAAACACCCCAGAAAATTTTCAGCAGAAATAGGCGTCAGGCAGGGATATAATTTGAGCCCGCTGCTGTTTACAATAGTCATGGATCAGGCAATAAAAGAAGCAAAAAGTAAGATGAAGAAATTAAAAGTTGAACATTGGAAGATGAAAATATCGGAACTGATGTTCGCTGATGCTATGGTAATTTTGGCAAAATAAACATAAAAATTAATGTAAAGAAAACTAAAAGCATGATCATAGCAAAAGAAAAAAGAAGACATGCGATTCATCTGAATGGAGAAAATATAGAACAAGTAGAGGGATACAAATATTTGGGAAAGTTCATGAAAAACTGGAGAAATAAATGAATGAAATGGTGAAAAAGTAGGAAAAATGTTTAATTCGTTGAAGATATCATTCCTGTGAAAATGGGAAGTAGGAGGAAGTAATAATTGTAAAACTGGTGATCCTGTATAGCAATAAATGCCGTAGATATGCGATTTCTGAGAAAGATACAGGGCAAAAATAAGAGAGACAGAATAAGAAATGATGATAGATAGATAGAAGATAGGGGAAGGTCAACTAAGAACTAAGATGGATAGGGGATGTGGACCGAATGAAAGACGACAGAATGACAAAAAGAATTATGGAAACAAAAGCTCTAGGAAGAAATTCGAGATGAAGGGTGAGGAAAACATGGAAGGATGGAGTAAGAGGGGAAGCAGAGAAAAGGGGAAGGACGTAAGAAAACTTGCGAAAGATAGATCTAAATTAGATGGCCTACATCTAACGGTAGAAGGCAAAGGATTAAGAAGAAGAGATCCTTGAAAACTCGAAAATATATTTAACAGCAGCAAGATATTAAAAAATCCTAGAAAAAAGGGAAAGATATGGTTTTGAGTTTTTAAAGGCAACAATCTAGAATATCTTCACTCAAGTCTTAAGGCGTTGGGTTTTTTTTATCCTTGCGAAAACATGACGTACACAGAAAAACAATTCAACGGAAATTATCCGTTCCTTTATCGCTGCTCACTTCTACATAAAAGTAGGAGTGGTTTTATGACTCGGAAAAAAAAACCAACATTACGTTTCCATAAAATTAAGAACGACGATGATAAGATTGAGGTAGGTTAAGAGAGCACAGGAAAAATAAGATTATAACTCGGTACATATTCATTACATTCATGATTTATTCATTAATTCGTGTTATTATTAAGGAATTAATTAAATTATCAGCACGAACCTTTCTATTAAGAGCTCGATATCGCCTAGTATAATATAATAACACTTTCTATTAAACGACCGGTGACGTAATAGAATTAAAATTTCATAATTTAAAAGGAAACAGCACAGATTCGAAACCGAATTGAAGTATCTTAAAGCAATAAAGTTTAATTAGGCAGAACTTAATAACTTCAGTATTAAGTTCCCCCTCTCCCCCGTTTAATATAATCGACTTGTAACCGCGGAAAAGTTTCGATATGTATATTTATGCGATGTACACACTCCGCCAAAATCTTCTTATAAACTTAAACGAGAAAAGTTTCCAAGGATATCGAGTCCCTTTTATTACCGGTTAATAATGAAGGATTCCTTCAATCCACACTCAATTGGGTATACTTTGGCGGGGCGAAAGTTTAAATTGAATTTAATCCGTCGATAATTACCTACCTCAAGAAATAATCCTGTACGAAATCCGGATGCTCGTCCAGCCAAGATTCCATCCGCGCATATTCCGGATCGTAACAGGTCCTGTGCTGCTGCTGTTGCTGCTGACGACTGTTGATGCCCACTACATCTTGCCCGATGATCTCGCGTTGCATACGAGGCTCTTCGGTACCGCGAAAATGCAAGCCTGCAAAGATGGAAAGAGATCAAGGTATCACGTGGGATAACATGAGAAATTCTAGCGTTTGACAGGAACGACATCTTAGATATAAATCTGACAGTTCTAATGACGTTTCATCATAATTTTTTTTTTAATTAACGCCATCTATCTTGTTATTTCCTGATGACAAAGGCGTCCAGTTTGGAAATCGGAAATGTCTTTACGTTTTCACGTTGTTAAAAATTGAAATCGAATGTTTTTAGAATCGATTACACATGTTTCAATCTACTATAACCTCATCAGTACACGATGCGATTTGATCTGCGACTAAATTAGTTTAATACAACACAAAAAAAAAATTAAAATAAAACAGGAGATAACTTTTATTCTCCTTACTAATCCTACGAAGTGAAATTAAACATTATTTATTATTAATATAAGGACAGCACTTTATACAGCATTATCTCCATAATTCCGATGATGCACGTATAATTTATGGATATATGGTGATTCGCTTTTCAACTTGTTACAACTTTGACCGAGTTTGGTCGTGCATGTGGGCGTCATTTGAGGACATCCGATGAATGGAACTTGAGAAATGTTATTTATGAATCTATTATGCGCTATTGTTGTTTTGTTAGCGGTTTTTTTTTGCCTCCCTCCCCTCTCCCCCAACAAATTTCGAAGTCAGGGTCTCCGTAAAATCGGCTTTTAATATTGACAAAAAAAACCTAATATTTAATAGTCTTAAATTAAATTTAATAATAGGATTTTACTCGTTAATATTTAATTCACTAATCGTATTACGCGAGTCTATTTTTAAATCGTTAGGGTGTAAAAGTGGAGGCGTACGACGAGTACGAATGTATTTTTGTGCGTCACAAATGGATTATACAAATACGAATGGGTTATTTTTAGTGTTACGTTTCGGACCGATATTTTCTACAAACACACACGTCGTGATATGAAAAAGAACATTTCCGCACTCAACGATTACTCTCGATTGACGCCTTTTTTATTGCGTGCGATGATGATGAATAAGAAGAAGAAGAAGGTGGGTCAGTGTTTCGAATTAATTTATTTAGATTAAATTTCGACGTCTATTTAGAGCCCATCATGGTTCGATTCTAAAAACGAGCTTTCTCGAAACCTAGATAAGTGTGTGCTAACTACCACCGACTTCTATAAGGACCAATTATGACATTTAACTAATTAGAAGAAGTGAAATTGTGTGTGTGGCCACGTTGATTAATTAATTGAACAGTTTGTAACAGGCAGACGTTCAGATTGAATGTGATACAAACTACGCATTGCGGTGTGCCCTATGACTCGATTTTAGGTCCGATTCTATTTATAATTTATATTAATGACATAAATGACCATCTGGTATACAAACACTACATCCTACACAAGCTTGATAAAAGGGCGTAGCCAGGTATGGGCGAGGGAGGGGAGGGAGAGGGACTTGCCCTCCCCACTCCCCCCCAGGACCAGACTTTTTTAGTCAAATTCTGATTATTTTAGAAAGATAGACGTGTCAAGGCAAAAATTTACCGATTTTTTTACATTTCTATCATTCTAAAAGGATGTTGAACTAGTGAAAGAGACGGAAATGTTTTATCACGCAACGAAGAAGGCACTTCTCATTACCATTTCTCTTCCATGTACAACATGCACTGTAGAGCGGTCATTCAGCACTCTGAGAAGAGTAAAATCGTGGCTTAGATCCACAATGACAGGTCAACGTCTGAATGGACTTTGTCTTATGAGTGTCCATGGGAAAACTATCAAAGAAAATAAAGATTATTTTGAACATGATATTTTAAAAAGGTTTTCAGTCAATTCTCGAAAATTAACTTTGGTATAGATGTGACAAAGGGTGGCAATTTTTATCTAAGAATTTCAGGTTTTGGAAAACAACTTAAGGGTTTTCATCCCCCACTTATCTACGAAGTATTCCCCAGACTCCCAAGAACAAACCTGTACAAAATTATTCTTACAATTGCATTCGTCTCCCCTCCCCCCCCTCCTCCCACAAATCCTGGCTACGCCTCTAGCTTAATACAATTTAATTACTACTACCCAAATTAATCTTAGCTTCATTGCATTAGTTATTATTTCAGAATGTTGACTGAGTTATGACATTATTTTTCTTTTGTTTTCCTCGGATTGGGGTTGGTAGATTTGAAAGATTAGAAGCCTTTGATTTTGATTCACGAAAAAGGTTGAGTAAAGTTCTTCATTAAAAATGTCAAACAAAGTAACATTAACAGCCGATTATACATTGGCTTAAGTTCAAGTTTTACTTGAGTTGTAAAAAAGAATATTGTTGTTCAAAATATAGATTTATGGATTCAGATGATGAAGAGATGTTAGAACTGGTAGATCTTATCAATCGACAAAGGCGTCTCAAAGTATTTAGTTCTCGTGAAAACCAATTTGAAAAATGGAATGATTTGGATTTTATACGAAGATTTCGATTTTCTAAAAATGGAGTTCCAATAACTTGGCTTTTGGCTTCAGCCCACTGGGAATCCGAACTTGTGATGCTCAGCAATTTTTGTGTTTTCTACGATAAAGTACATGATCACTATGTTATGTTGTACATGTACCGGGTGGCCAACTAAGAACGTCTCTCGGCCATATCTCAGGAACGGTTTGGGAAAAAAATATTACGGACTAAAGTGACCCCGAGAAACATTTGGAAATTATTTAGAAAAGCGTAGGATGACCGCTAGAGGGCGTAATTGATCACAAAAATTTTAATTCTTATTTTAGGGCAAAATTTACCAACTTAAGGTCTATCATAAATATGAAAATCGGAATCTACTGGAAATTTTGCATATTTTACATCTAACAAGTTTCTTGTATTTTGTCAAATAAGGCGTGGGGAGGAGGGGAAATTTTGTTTTGAAGGAACGCTAATAACTCCGGTTCTATTGAACCAAATTTTGCAAACTTAGTCTCGTTGAAAACAGCATACTACTCCAATCTAATGCTGACAAATTGGAACCAATCTAATAAGTGGCGTGCATGCTAAAGGGCGCTGTTTAATTTTTTCGGGAAAATATTAAATGGAAACATTTTTTAACAACAAATTAAAAACAGGAGGCATTATATTATTAACAAATCAGCGAAAACCTGGTATCGCTATCTTTTACCAATCCGAAGATATCTTCAGAAACGTGCGAATGATAAAAAATTCATCTATAAATTTTCATTGGACTATGTTTCGTGATTCGAACCACAAGTAGAAAAACCACAAAAAAGAAAACAACATAATAAAGTTAATATTAGTGGCGGCCTAAATCTTGAAGTTGTCTCCCATTATTCTCGATGCAAACTTTCACTCTACAACGAGTGAATAGAACTACAGTCTCTATTTCCTGTCTTAGAAAATACTTTGAACGATATTTTCTATTTCCACGACCAAGTTGTTACGAGCAGTAGATCACATTGTGAAAATAAGATATTTTTTGGCCCCCACAAATAAAAATCTAAACAAGTCAAATTTGAGCTCCTGGGTAGCCATGGAAATAGACTGGCGTGTTACATCCACCTATCAGGGGCCAGGAAATTGCGAACATTTACGGAGAAATCCACAGCATACTCTCATCATATTGAAAAACATATTGTAGCGAATTGCTAGTGACATGTCTTCTATTCTGTTCTCTTTAACGACCTCTAGCGGTGACAAAAATAAAGACAATAATCAATAATTTGAATCACTAGTAGTAGGTTTAGGAAAATCCATGATAATCTACTTTTTTGGACAGTACAAAAAAGTTGTCGGATGTGAAATATGCAAAATTTTCAGTAGATTCCGATTTTCATATTTACGATAGACCTTAAGTTGGTAAATTTTGTACGCTTTTCGAAATAATTTTCAGATGTTTCTCGGGGTCACTTTAGTCAGTAATACTTTTTCCCTGTTCCTGAGATATGGCCAAGCGACAGTCTTAGTTGGCCACCCTGTATATATATGAGCGTTTTATCAAATACATTAAAGAGCTTCGATCTCAATATGTAAACGCCAAAACAAAACACAAACAAACGTGACAGTTAATACCGTTGATGTTTCAAACGCACATCATGTGCAAATGTGCATCGCTTGCTATTAACAGTCCATTCCATTCCATCTGGGAGACATGACTACAGTTGAAGGAGTATGGTTCAACACTAAGGCCCGGTTTTTCAATCGGCTGGTAATTAAGCTTAACTTCAAGTTAAATACTTGACCTGCAGTTGGTTTAAACTATGAGATCGATAAACACTTTAGCCAGCAGTTTGGGTTTACCTGTCAGTTAAAATTTGTTAACCAGCGATTCAGTTTGATCCTTCGGCTTCGACCTCTTTGACATGGCTGCTAGTAGCGATAATACCCCCAGAATAGCTCTCGAATTCATTAGAGCACGAAAGCTTCTTCACCTAGTAAAGCAAGTTTGCCTACGACAATAACATTTTTTATATAAAAAATGTTATTTGCAAGCAAATCTAACAATAAGTTGGGTTTTAAAATGAGAGCTCTGTGCCTACAATAAATAGTACGTATCAACCTTGATTAGTAGCATAGAACCAGCCGACTATTGATGATAAATAGCTAACAGGTGCTGCTAAATATAAACCACAGCATTCATTATGTACAACAAAACGCATACATTCTGAATGCGTACTACATCAAGTCGCATATTTTTTTTTGTCAAAATGAATACGACGAGTACCTACCTACCTGCACTGTACTACAGTGTAGTTCACACAATTGCAATTTCTGTAGAATTCGCAGATAACAGGCGCACATTCAATAAAAGGATTGGTATTGATTGTGTAGTGTTATCGGCCGGCTATTATTCTGAATTTAATGAAATCGTTAAATCGATAATTAATTCGTGTAGGTTTGGAATAGTATTGTGCTCGTAATTTTTAAATAAAAATTATTGTGCCAGGATATCTTAGATATAATACAAAAAAATATTAATAATCGCTTTCAAACAAGGGAACTAGTTTAAAACCCGGTTTCTATTGCTTTATATTAATTGCCCTATAAATTACACCAGCTTAATTCAGATTTTTTTTTTTTCCAATTTACTTCTAACCTCAGCGTGCGTGAGTCAGATCTGAATTGTTTGCGATTTGCATACATTTGAATGAAATTAATTGGCGAAAATTGTAAAACATCTGTTACTTAGGTAATTTAATAAAAGCTAACGCTACAACATTTCCATTCACACATAAAATATTACTTTGATTTCGTAATACGTTTAATCCGGGATTAAATTGAAATTGAAGTTTTTTTTTTCTTCAAAAAAAAAGGGTCTATCCGTGAATTTGTCAGCAACACAATTGAGAAATTTGTCCCTCTAACCGTCCTCAGAAGTAATTGCCAGCATTAAAATGACAAATCGTTTAATTTATTCCAACGTCCAGATGCAACTCGACTTTTCTAACCTGCGATTTCATCATCGATAATATTCTGAAGTGTTATCCATTACTTTCTTAACTGAAAAAATTTCCGCTCCATTCTCTAGGGAGCGTTAGATTAACCACAATTAGAACTTAAATAAACGGCATACAATTTATGTAAATTGCACACTAGCGACCTTCGCCTCGCCGTGGAAAGATAGGTTTGCAAAAAAGAAAACGGCAAGGGCAGTCTAATTATCAACGCAATTTTAAGAGATTATTTCCGGAATCTCCCCGCGATAATGGGGGAAAGAGGATGACGGTGGTGCGGAGAAAAAAGCAAAAGTTTGCGTGAGACATGAAAGTGAAAAAAAAACATGCACACACACACACACAGAAACACGCATATATAAATCTTTTGTCATTTGTGCTGAGTCGAATTGGTTTGTTTTGCGTTCTGTGTGTTGCATGTTTTCTTTTTTTTTTGCTTGCGCAAGGTGAACGAAGTAAAAGTTCCATGACCCTGACCTCTACATATTATAAAGAACGTTTTGTTTGTATGGGAGAAGTTAAAAAGATTGAAAACCTTGGCGGTAAAATGTTGTTAAAAATAGTAAATAGTAATGTCGAATTTCTCTTATTTAAAACAAAAGAATACAAACAAATTTAGAATTACAAATTTGAATAGGAGAAAGATTTATTATGAAAATATGGATATATAAGTTTCACTCTACTGTAACCTCATCAGTACACGATGCTATTTGACCTGGTATCAGTTTTAATAACATTACAGATCAAATCTGCAGCTTACAGACTCATGCACAGTCAGGCACCGATAAGTAAATCGCACGGTGCAGAACATCAAAAACTACTAGATGAACTCAAGGCGGGGCCCCTAACGGGGACGCCAAGCGACTCCATGGTTCAAAAATTTATCCTAGATAGAAAATATCAGGTTATAATACCAGATAAGAAGGACTGGGAACATGCCCCCCTCCCCTCCTCCCTCCCCAGTAAGAGCGGACTCAAGCTGGTATACTGACGGCTCTAAAACGGACCATGGCGTAGGAGCTGGGGCATTTATAGAAAGAAGCCGTGCAGGGCCTTTCATTGAGCTTCAGCAAGGACTCGACAATTTTCCAGGCTGAGGTTGCTGCGATTCACCACTGTTCAGTTGGGCCAACTGTGTCAGAGAAGCACTAGATTAGTTGGGCTGACTCAAACCAAGAAAAAGAGTCGCTAAGGAATATAACTTTGGCCTGGGTCCCCAGCCACACGGGAGTGAAGGGAAACGAGGCGGTCGATGAGCTGGCCAGACGAGGCTCGTCAAGGCCTTTCCTTCGTTCGGCATTACCAAATCACAAATTAAGAGGTCCATCTACGAATGGTCACAAAACAAGTCCAAGGAATGGTGGGAAAGATCGCCAAGACAAAGACAGGCTGAGGAGTTCCTAAGGGAATTACTGAAGACCTACTAAGTAAAGACAGGAAGACTGTCAAAATGATAGTAAGTCTGATGACCGGTCATCGCAGACTGAATAGGCATATGTTTAATGTTGGCAAATGCTCTCTGCAGATTCTGTCAAGAGGAAGAAGAAACCCCAGTTCATGTTTTGTGCCACTGTGACTGCCTAGCGAGGACAAGGTTTCTAGTAATGGGGGTTGAGAACCCCACAGCCAACGGCTACACAAAAGAGTCTGATTAAGAAGGCGAAACTAGAGAGCGTTCTCTAAGGTAAAGGGGATCACAATAGACCTGTAAAAGTCGCGGTGAAACAGGCCCGCATGCCACCCCACTCCTAACCTAACCTAACAGATCAAATCACGTCGTGTACTGACGAGGTTATAGTAGGGTGAAACATATATTTACACGTTGATTAGTCTCCCCGATTGTACAAACCTAAGTTCAACTGAACTTGAGTTTAACTTTTTGATCTATTGTACAAAAAATGCTGTTTAGATTAAGTTTAATTAAGCTGCAAAGATCGACAGGATAGAACCTCAATAATTAATAAATGGGATATGTGATTGTCTAGAAGATTAGTCTCTTCCATACCCTTCTATACAAACAAAGCATCTTCAAACAAAGAAACTCTAAAACAACAAGGGCAGAGGAAGATTCATACAGCCAAAACATTGCTATTCAAGCAGAAGCAATTCCACAAGAATCTATAAGGGAAATGGTGAAACCACAAACGAGAATGAATCGTTTGAAACTAATAAAATCCAAAATTCTCAGGAGGAGCTGCTGCTGAGGAAACTGTCAGATTCGGAAAGAAACGATCAAGTCGAGTTTCGATGAAATGAAAAATGGAACTGTCAACGAGCTAGCAGTAACCCTCTAAGGGAGCAAGCACTCCATCTTCGACAAAGGATCAACCGAAAAACTGAGGCGACCTTTAGTCAGGTCTTAACAACTCAACAGGTGATACTTCAGAGGACCGTGGACTGCGAGGGGGTGGCTCAGCAAAGGCACCCACTACCTCGAACAGGTTGACATTAGAATCATATCCCTCAAGAAAATCCTAGACTGCTTCAGAAAAAAACCACTATTTAAATATTGAGCAGATCAACACTTCAAGCGTGACTGATAATTCGTAAATTGTCCGAATCAAATCGGTGTCTGCCGTATTGAGTTTCTGGTCGATACTAAGTACATAGTTCTGACTTTGCCCGATAGAGAGAACTAATTTAAAATTAGTTTGACATCCGAATCGTTAGCGAGGTAAAAGCAATGAAAGGAAAGGACCCTGATGACACCTCCTAGACAGAAACTAGATTTCGGAGCAGCTATTAGAAGTATTGTTTGTTCTACATTTCAAATATAAAGATTCAAATTTTAAAGTTTCGAAACTTAGGCATTTTAATTTTTAACTTTTAAATCTAAACTTGTTTTTATTTAATTAAAAGTTTTGTTTCCACTGCGACTATAAATTTAACTTTTGTAAATCTAAAAGGAGGATTCTCAAAATTAAATCTAATCATCCATTTCGGGGGAGAAAGGGAGGGGAGAGGGGGCGAACATGAAATTTGTTACCCCTAAACTCATCAAAACTTACTTTTCTTATGTCTGCATTGCTGTAATTTGCACATACTGAGGGAATGGCCCATGGATCGTCCCCTTCTAACGGCGTTCCGATGTTTCGCAGATGTCGTCAGGAAAGGCACTCCCGAGGCACCGATCACAGTGGCGCGAGCGGACCTGGGGCACAGGCCCACATCGCGCCACCACTGCTTCAAGGTCACCGCTACGCTGGAGACTTTCACCCCGTCCGTCGTAACGCCTCGCCTAAACCCGTACACTTTTCCTTCTCCTGATGTGGGGGAATTTTGGAATCTAAACGGAAATCCGGTATATCCCCCACCACTAACGTGTCCCCGTATATCCTGATACGTTTAGCGGGCAACTTGATCACGCTATGGTTGGGACGTTTTAGTCGTAAGGAGGAACGTGACGGTCTGCAGCGGGTTTTGTCGGTTGGGGGAGCCGTTTTTGTAAGATTTGATTTCCAAATATGTTATTAGTGGAATTAAGTTATTTTTGGCGGGAGTTTGGTCCTGTTGTTTTTATTATAGTTGATGGTCCACGATTCTGAGCAAGAAAAGTCGAAATCTTTTGCTGCATTATCTCTTTCGTACCTGGTGAAGGAAGAAAATTATATTGTGGAGGATTAACATGGGAAAAGTTGTGCGAGGTATCAATCAATTCACCCCTTATTTTTTTTTAAACAAGTGCAAAGCCGTGTTATTCAAACTCGGAGGGAGGAGGGGGAGGATAAAAAAAAACAGATCTGGAAAAAACCTCTAGGAACACGTTTTCACGCTTTAACATGATCCCTCCTATTCTGTTTTTTTTTTTTTTTTATATCCCAGTCTCCCATCCGTCGCCACTTCTCAATTAAGATACCTCACAAAACTGTATTGCTTTCGTTTCGATATGTTCGGGGAAAAAATAAACTTTAGCTTATAAGGAAAGAGGGAAAAGGTAAATCGAGAAAGATTGGATCACAAACACAACAAAAAAAAATAGAGAGAGAGAACGAGAATAATATTGTTCTTCGAGCTTTAAACGGAGGACTCGAGTTCGTTCTATACTATTACTAAATTCCGATTTCTACAGTAGGTACTGCACACGAGGGTTTAAACAACTGTCACGTGGTAACAGTGCTAGAACGTGTCAGCAAATACTGGCGAGTAGAGAATTGGTTTTCCAAGACTTGAGACGTTGTGGAAATACAATTCAGCCACGTGCCACTTCTGTTAAGGATATATAGTGTGAGGCGAATAGGTGACCGAACTTTTTAACTTTTTATTTTATTTTTAGTTTCTTTTTATTACAAATTGGGCGACTAATTTTAAGATTAATTATTTATTATGTTACTTAGGGCCTAAATCAGGATCCCTAAAGTTTTTTTTTGTTGATTCTGCAAATAAATTGCAGAAAATCTAGTATTTTTTAGCAAGCAAGTCCGCCTTAAAAGCGCCTTTTTTCCTGACAGCTGTCAAATTAGAAAAGACAGTTATAGCTGTCAAAATCACAATAACTTATTTTATACAATGCTAAGGGTGGGTTTATCAATGTGAGGATAAATAAATTAACTTGCAGATAAAATTTTATTCGTAAGATAATTACAATGAAACGTTTATTGAGTGTTAAATAGAAGTTATCTGCAAGATAAAGCATTGTAGTTGCTAAATTTTATCTGCCAGTTACTCATCATCCTCACATTGATAAACCCACCCTTATTATGATAAATAAATACAGTAAAACTCGGATATAACGGCCATGGGATATAACGAACGCTCGGTTATAACGAACAAATCCTAAAGTCCCGCTAAAACTTCCTATTATTCTCATATTTGTTTTGATCGTCTAAAACGAACCCGGATATAACGAACACTCGATTGTAGCGACGCAGCTTTTCGTCCCGTGCGACGAAATAATTAACTATCGAGGAAACGACGTTCACCGAACTTTATCGAACAAAAAATTACATGTCTCAACAAGCAATAGTCACACGAACGGTTATGTCATTCGCAAATTAGAAAGTGCCGTCAATACAATTTGACATAGTCGGCTGTGTCGATAATTTGGGCTCAAAGAGACACATTTTTAAAAGTGCAATCAAATATAAGTTCCTCGGTTAAAAAACTGCTTCAAGCAAGAAGATTCGACGTAAATAAATCTTTGCTCAAGTGGTTTGCGTTGAAACGAAGCCGCAGAATGTGCCGATCAGTGGTCCTATTTTGCAAGAAAAAGCGAACCAATTCGCTCAATTACGCAGTGAGGCGGCAGGAACGTCAAATGAAGAAAATTTTAATTGCTCAAGAGGATGGATTGATCGCTTTAAAACAGGTGAAGCTGGTGCTGTAAACAAAGAAGTACCAGAAAATTGGCTAACGACAGTATGGCCAGGTACCTATACCAAAGTCTTTCTTGTTTAGAAAGCTTGTGTCTACGACTTTTGTAATTTAGGTAGTAGGTAAACCATAGGCGTGGACACGCTTTATAAGCTGTGCCTAGTTTTGACAGCTAAAACCTGTGTAAAACCAACAAATTGTCATAATCATGACAGTTTGACAGGTTTTAGCTGTCAAAACTACAGCTTATACAGCGTGTCCACGTCGAGCGACTGCGTCCGTACGCCTATAGTTGACCTACTTTAGGTATTCGGCGTCGATATGTTGATAGCAATATTTTTAAACGGCGACGAAACTGGACTTTTCTATTGGTTTACTCCCGATCGAACCCTGTATTTTATAGGAGAAAAATGCTCTGGAGGAAAGCATTCCAAAGAAAGACTTACTGCCTGGGTCTGTGCAAATATAGACGGTTCAGAAAAGAAGAAATTTTTGGTAATTGGAAAATCGAAAACGCCTCTATGTTTCAAAAACGTTCCGAAATTGCCAGTATCATACGAAGCAAACAAAAGAGCCTGAATGACAGGAGAAATTTTTTCAAATCTTCTACTATCTTGGAATCGCGAACTTGCAAGGAATAATAGAAAAATTCTTTTAGTAATTGATAACTGTCCTGCACATCCTAAATTGGTTAATTTAGTGTGGATCGAAGTGGTTTTTCTTTCTTCAAATATTACTTGAGTTCTCCAACCCATGGATCAAGGCAATTACTCCTAAAAATGATTCAGTCTGATGATCAAAATCTCGAAATTAAAATTTCTTGATGCCATTTTAATGTTAGAGACCGCTTGGGAAAACATGTCTGCAAAAACGATTTCGAGCTGTTTCCGTCATGAGGGTTTTTATGTGGATAATGGATTCGCAGAGGAAGCTGACATTCCTCTTCGTCAGTGGATTTTAACGCAAAGAAGCCGATGAAGACAATCTGTACTATTGGGCTCAAAACAATAACGTTTACGATTTTGAAGAGCATACTTTAAACGAATATGAGAAAACTGATGAAGAGTTGGAAGTCGCAGAATACTCTGATGATTCTGAAATCGTTGGATCGATAATGGAACAAGAACAAACCGAAGACTTCACTATTCTAAACCCGAAACTAACGTTGTAGGGGATTCATTTCCCACTATACAGAAAGCTCTTGAAGCATTACAAACCGTAACAGGCTTTGTCCAGTTGTCATTGCCTGAAGAAAATGACAAGACCAATTTTCTAGCCTCTTCGAGTATTGTAGAGAAAAAAATGATTTAAAAAATTCAATTCAAAATTTTAAAACTTAAAAAAATTTCCGGCCAGCATCCACGTGCCACCCTCTCCCTCTTGAAAAATTAAAAATTCGCGATCGATTGTAGAAAAGCATCGCTAAAAAAAATTACAAAAATACTGCCTCAATTTTGACAGCTCCCACGTCAATCAACATTGACGCACTTGAATCTATCGTAAGGGTGTGTTCAGCTTGTTGTATTGACAATTCAGGAATTTCAATTTTCTAGAACACCTTTACTATACAGGGTGTCCCAAGTTGAGTGGCAACTTTGTTTTTTTCAAATCTCAGTCTCTTTTATAAAAATCATAAATAACTCAAAAACCTTAAGAGTTAGGTATAGGGAATGTACCTAAATACAGATCAAAAGGGAATAAAAAGTCCCAGTAACATACAGGGTGTTCCATTTGAAATAACCGACTTCCCAAGGTATGAAGTTGTCTACATTGGCAAGTGTATTTTGAACATCCTGTGTAAGATATTAGACTTTTTTTTTCAATAACGATTTACAATTAGACCTTAGTACTCATCATAAAAATTTTGAAGGCTCTAAGTCAAACGTTGTCTGAAAGAGGCCGAATGACGCCCAGCAATGATTTGTCAAATTTAAAGAAAAAAAAGTGGAATTATTCAAAAAAAGGTGCATTTTAGACATAAGGTTTATTTAAGAAAGTTAGCCTAAAATTTTGCTTAAAATCCAAAAATCCACTAATATATGGGGTATCGATTTCCGTTATAACCGGAAGTCGGCCATCTTTAAAATTATTTTATTTAAAAAGAGCATGGCCGGAAACCAAGGCAACCAAATTTTCAGCGCTCTCTTTGGTGTACTTTAGGACATATTCTAATAGGCCACTCAACTTAGGACACCCATACCTACAGGGTGGTTCGTTAAATCTGTTTTGATCGTTCTTTTGTTGTATTGGTTGGTAGATTTCAACGATATCTTAACACCTTATACTACAAAAATTTATCATTTCATTAAAATTAGAAGCGCACGATTTTATCGGTTATAATACGATCAAATTACGACGTTGCCACGTCAAACTATATTTTACGACGTTGTTTACGTAAGAGATGGCGCTAAGATAATTATTATCCGCGAGGCAATGGGAATTGTTTACAATTACGAGTGTAATTGCACGCTTTTAAAACTTGTAATTATATTAGATTGAATAGGTTTGATTACGCTAGTTATTTTTTGTTTGAGTTGAAACTTTGCCAATAGATTAAGATTAAAATTAATAAAAATTTGTAATATTTCCATTTCATAAAGTTGGGAGAACGTGGGTTCACGTTCTGGTTCGGTGCGTTTAAAAAAAGAAATAATTAGGTCAAAATTTGATTCGCACGTTAGTTTTTTTTTTTTTGTTTAAAAGATGTGTGATGTGGAATCCATCTTTGTCAACGCAACATCTACGGGTGGTGAAATGAAAGTATACCTAACGCATTTGCGGCGTATTAGCGACAGCCTTTTGCGAACATATTTCACTAGAAACGGATGTAGGCAATCTTGTTAATTGATTTCCACCGATCAATTACCTTATTGCTTCTCGGTATATTAGTACAATCGTGAAATTACGTCGGATATACAGTATGGGTGGATTTATCTCGGTCCCGGTGGTGGTGAGTAGTATTTATTAGTTGTCGAATCATCCGCGGTTAATCAATTGTATTGGTAATACCCGTCATATAAAGCATTCTTTCATTGTATTAAAAGTGCATTAACAATAACTGATATGACATCATTACAATAGTTATTAAAAATTCCCAACGCGTACAGTCACATTATTAAAATTTAACACCTAATATTCCTATCTGGGATTTATTCATAAGATCGATTTCAGCAATTTCAACTCACGATCTACGCTGATCGATTCAATGCAAATAACGTCGCGTTCATTTCGGAGACGAATCAAAATTTAAAATATTACGAACGAAAATAAAACAAAAAAAAACACGACGCAAACACGCTTCGACACAATACCAAAACGACGACGTGGCTTTTTTTGTTTTCGTTTCTGTTTTGTTTGGTCGATTCTACCTGTCCAAGGCCAAACGTCTCGGTTAACTAGATGCGCGTTTTCTTTGAAAAAATGGGTGCAGTAAGCTGTCTCTCCGAGGTCAAAATACCTATAAAGAAAGGTACAATACACATTTGCCGTGAGTAAGGTTGAATATATCGGAAGAAATTTCACTGTTTTAGAACGTCCATTGTGTTATATCAAGACCAAATGGTGTTGTCAGCTGTGTGTGTGCGTATGTTGCAAATTTCGAGGTCATGGTGTTACATTGTATGTAGCAGAATGTATATTTGCTATTAAAGTGTGTATGTATGTGTATGCGTGCAAGATAAGTTGAGGTAATGTTTTATTTCTTCAATTTTTTTTTATCCATTACAATTACTTGATGTTTTGAAACAACTTATTTTGTGATTAAGGATCGCAAATCAGACTCCCCGATCATAGGCCGCTAAGTCATAAATTAGTTTTTTTAATTAAAGTAAGCTATGAAAATTGTAACTTATTTATAATACCAAACTCTTTAGAACCCTTTCCCAAGGAGAACAAATATACTGACTTCCAGAAAAATTGCAACACCTAGAAGTTGTCGAATGATTTTATTGAAATTTTCAGGAAACGTTTATTTTCATTAAACAAATTGATGATTAAAATTTGAATAAAATCTAGCCAGTAGTTTTTTTTTGCATGTTGTTTCCATAGCACATAGTAACTATAAATTTGAAGTATTAGACCATTTAGTAACTGTCAAGTTTGCAAATTGTTGTTGTTACGTCACAATTTCATTCTGCACTTGATAACAATGCCGAGAGTACGTCAACATCAACATTTTGTCCAATTAAGTGATTTTGAACGTGGCCGTATTATTTCGCTAAGAGAAATTGCTCGTCGTGTTAAACCGAAATGTTTCAACGGTATTGAGGTGTTGGTCCAAATGGTCCGAAGAAGGGGTTCAACATCGTCGCCGTGGATCTGGACGTCCTCGAAGGACTACAGATCGCGAAGAACGTCGCTTAAGACTTTTGGCCACAAGAGATAGATTTTCAACAACTCGATCAATTGCAAATGATTGGATGAGAGGTACAGGACTCAGAATGTCAATGTCAATTGTTTATCGCCGGATAAGATCTTATGGATTGCGTTCATATCGTCCATTTTTATGTCTTCCTCTTACACCACTTCACCGTCTACGCAGACTAGAGTGGAGCAACTTAAGGGTTAATTGGGCGCAGGAATGGCATCGAATTGTGTTTAGTGACGAGTCCCGATTTTGCTTGTGGGCCCACGATGGTCGTAGGAGAGTCAGACGGATGCGTGGAGAACGTAAAAGTCCAACATTTTTTGTGGAACGCAACACAGCCCTCACTCAAGGAGTTATGATGTGGGGTGCAATATGTTATGGTAGCAGATCACCCTTGGTCTTTATTGACGGCAACCTTAACGGACCTGGTTACATTGCTAATGTGCTACAACCAGTTGGCCTTCCATATCTTCAGGGGCTGCAAAATCCCATTTTCCAGCAGGATAATGCGCGCCCTCATACGGCAAGGGCTACAACACGGTTTTTTGGAAGAATCTAACATTGTCGTCCTCCCATGGCCTGCTCGGTCGCCTGATTTGTCGCCCATTGAACATGTATGGGATATGATTGGTAGGCGAATAGGAAGCTTGGGACGATATACCACAAGCAGCTATAGATCACTTGATTAATAGCATGCCAAGGCGTCTAGATGAGTGCATTACAAATCGTGGCGGAGCAACTCATTATTGAAAAAACTTTTAAAGCTTTTATTCTTTTGTTTTTAAAACTTAATCATAACTTTGTTTCATAGAAATAGACGTTTTCTGAAAATTTCAATAAAATCGTTAAACAGCTTCTAGGTGTTGCAATTTTTCTGGAAGTCAGTATATAATGGTCCAATATTGGGCGCATATACGAGGGAGCGTTTTTATATTCGCGGAATGGGGGATAAGGGGCGGAAATAAAAAAACCAAATTATTTTTCTTTTTCAATATATTCACCTGCAAGACGGATACATTTTTCACATCTTTCAATTAATTTATTTATACCCTCATAAAAAAATGATTTCTCTTTATCTGCAAAATACGCCGAAACTGCCTCCTTGACTTCATCATCGGCAGTCAATTTTTTACCCCGCAGCTCTTTTTTCATTTTCGGAAACTGGTAATAATCACTCGGGGCCAGGTCTGGGCTGTAGGGTGGGTGATTCACAATTTCGAAGCCCACCTTATGCAGGGCAGCTAACGCAACGCGGCTCTTGTGGACGGGGGCGCGTTGTCGTGCAAAAGCAGCACACCTTTCGTCAATTTTCCCCGTCTTTTCTCTTTAATGGCTTCTTTTAGTCGCTCCACCACAAGAGCCGCGTTGCGTTAGCTGCCCTGCATAAGGTGGGCTTCGAAATTGTGAATCACCCACTCTACAGCCCAGACCTGGCCCCGAGCGATTATTACTTGTTTCCGAAAATGAAAAAAGAGCTGCGGGGTAAAAAATTTACTGCCGATGATGAAGTCAAGGAGGTAGTTTCGGCGTATTTTGCAGATAAAGAGAAATCATTTTTTTATGAGGGTATAAATAAATTAATTGAAAGATGTGAAAAATGTATCCGTCTAGCAGGTGAATATATTGAAAAAGAAAAATAATTTGGTTTTTTAATTTCCACCCCTTATCTCCCATTCCGCGAATATAAAAACGCTCCCTTGTACATGGACTGTCTGTGGCACAGACATTATTTGTATGCACTCTAGGATAATAAAGTTCCCGTAGGGTTTGAGTAAGAAGCCTCTTTCTTTCGCGCACCGTCCGGATACTTTTTTCTCCTGCTGTACCATGATGACAACCAACTGTTTGGCACTCAATATTTCGGTCGAACTCGTCGAATTCTAAAACTCCCAGATAATATTTCGCATTCGCCGTCTGATCTTCTGAGACGAATTCATCGTGGATAATTCCCTTTGAATCGTAGAAAATTAGTAGAGTGGAAGTATTGGCTGTACGACGTTAAGGTCAAAAGGGAAGTTAATATTGGGATGGGTAGCCAAAATCAAACCATGAATCATTGTTGATTTTGGCTGCCTATCCCAATATTTCCTTCCCTTTTGATCTTATCGTAGAAAACGGTCAGCATTATCTTGATTTTGCTCTTCCTTTTTGACACTTCTGGTGATTTCCATGTCGCAACTTTGACGTTTTGTTTTTGGCTCGTACAATGGCTGACATGCTTGCCAGATTCCTTTGGGACATTTTTAATAGGTTGAGTGCCATTATGTAAAGAAAAATTTTGTTTTGTCTCCTAAATGAAATTTAATTGTTGAAGACAGCATTGGTCCACGTATTTGACCATTTTATTTCAACATTATTTGGTTATACATTTCTGTACACGTTGAAACTTAAGGTCGGCATACTTATTTTTGTAGTGCTAGAATGACGTCGTACGAAGAAGAGCAAACGAAATTAGAGAGGTTATGGCAGGAAATGCTGTCTGATGAAGACGAAAAATATAATAGTAAAAATGAAGAATCACTGTTTAAAAACGTCTATCTTTTCTAGTAAATATGAATGTGAGTCGTCAGAATATTCTTCGTCTTGTGCATCATTCTGTGGATGGAGCTTTGGCAGTTTCTCAGGCTTCAATCCTATTGGTTTAAAAATCCAATTTACGAAAACGGAATGTCCCAAAATCGTTTCCAGCTATAACTCAAATGTAACTGAGGATAAGACTTCGAAAAATGACACCACTTGTGAATAAACTCAAACAAGTCTTCGAGAAAGTTAGCGTTTCAGGCGAATTTGTATGCATAGATAGTCGTTGGTCCCAGTCAGCCAAAAATTCAGAAGTATTTATGATGTGAGAGACCTCATTGGGCTCTCATGGCACTCAACCTGTCAACATGTTTTTGCAATGCTGAACTCTACAATCTTTTTGGTCGTCTGTCAGAGTGTGTGACATGAAGACCTTCTACTTGTCCAAATCTTCAGGGCCAAAATTCGATAGATGAGTCTCGTAGACACACAAACTTTCCCAATGTTTTCCTCATTAACGATTGGTTTTTGGTATTGGGATGAGCTGACATTTTTCTAACAATATTTTAAAACCACATATTTAGGATTCTTGAAGCAATGTCTTTTTTCTATATATGTACCATCTTTAGCAAATTAAATGCGAATTTTTCAGCGAGGAATTTCTATTTACTAAATAAAGGCTATACTTTGAAGCAAATTTAATTTCTCTAAAAGAGAGTACTGCTTTGATTAACTTCTTTAAAGTAATTAAACTCACTTTAAAGCAAAACCTTCAACATTCCCCGATCAAAAATTCGCATTTAAATTGCCAAAGATGGTACATGAATATAAAATTAGAACAAAACGCGGAAGGAGAGAGAGAAGAGGGCTAACTTTTTGCCGACATCGTATAAACACATTTAATCTAAATGAGATCTGCACAGATTATACAATAAAACTCAACACTATTCCAGAAAATAATCTTTACGTCTACACAGTAGCTTAATACCACATCATTATTAAATCCACATTGCAACATATAGTAACAGTTATCGCATGAAACCGTATGTTGATCCATCGCAGCACAATTCACACTATAGCATAAACGCCAAACTCTTTAACTCTTATCTTTTTATACGACGGGCTGCGCGGATGTCCCGGTACATTTCCACAGAGTTATAAAAAAACGTAGATGGCGCACACACATAGATTCATCGTTTTCGTTTTTGTTTTTTTTTTTATTATTATTTAATGAAGGGACTTCGCCGGGATATAAAATCCGCAAGGAAGTAAATAAATAATACTCCTATGTACTAATATAAATGTTGTTAATGAAAACTCGTCTCAAGCGAGTTTTCGCCGTTGTTTGCATAATTCAAAGGAGATTATCGATTCGTAACCTTTTGACTGGTTTATATGTATACATTCTCCAACACATAAGCCATATATCAAATTACACTTATAGTGAATCGTGATTGTAAATCAAGAATTTTTGATGAGGTCGCGTCTGCTGTTTACATTTACGTTACGTTCATTCGTATTTCCATACTTACATTAACTCTTTAGAGATTAGATGCTAGACTTAAAAAAATTAATAGTATGTAATTCAAAGGCGCCTGATGGTTTTACGAACGCTTTTCCGCGTATTTGTATTGCGTTAATTCATGCAACACTTTACAAATATTTACTCGTTTTATACGATATGTCAATGATTAATGTTAAATTAATGAGATGAGGTTGGGGTTTTTGTAGGTTATGAAATTTTGATATACATACATACGTACATGATATGACAACAGTATGATTTAGCTATCTATGTATATGAATTATTTCGAAAACTAGATTTAAGTAGTGGTGATTGATCTACAGCGTGTCTACAAAAAGTATGCTAGTACAACACACACAATCCAGCTTTATACACATACGAGGGAGCGTTTTTATATTCGCGGAATGGGGGATAAGGGGTGGAAATAAAAAAACCAAATTATTTTTCTTTTTCAATATATTCACCTGCAAGACGGATACATTTTTCACATCTTTCAATTAATTTATTTATACCCTCATAAAAAAATGATTTCTCTTTATCTGCAAAATACGCCGAAACTGCCTCCTTCACTTCATCATCGGCAGCTCTTTTTTCATTTTCGGAAACAGGTAATAATCACTCGGGGCCAGGTCTAGGCTGTAGTGCGGGTGATTCACAATTTCGAAGCCCACCTTATGCAGGGCAGCTAACGCAACGCGGCTCTTGTGGACGGGCGCGTTGTCGTGCAAAAGCAGCACATCTTTCGTCAATTTCCCCTGTCTTTTCTCTTTAATGGCTCCGTTTAGTCGCTCTAATATTGAAGCGTAATATTCTCCGGTTATAGAAACACCTTTATCTTTATAATCAATCAACAATATTCCTTCCGAGTCCCAAAATACCGTTGCCATGAGTTTCCCAGCTGATTGTGACACTTTAAATTTCTTGGGAGGTGCTGTGCCCTTTTTATGCCACTGCATGGAGTCTTGTTTGGACTCAGGTTCATAATGATGAACCTGATGAACAATTCGACTCAATACACCATCCTTGTCTTCATTACAGAGGTCGAAAAATGCACGCGAACACTCTACCCGCTGTTGTTTTTGCGGCGGCGTGAGCATTCTCGGCACCCATCTTGCGCTGACCTTAGACATGCCGAGATGATCGTGGTCACCTCAATGCTCCTGCCCGGCCTCGGGTCGTCTTCAAGGGATTCCCTTCCTTGTTTAAATAAACTATGCCACTTGTACACCATGCTGGTTTTTCCTGGACAAGAGTCGCCGTAAACCAATGACATCTCATTCATTATGGTCGCGACTGATTTTCCTTGCCTGGTAAGGAACTTTATAACGGCACGATATTCGATTTTTTCCATATTTCACTTTTCACTGCTGATTATGTTACTTGGTTGACGACAGCTCAAAGACTAACCCGTGCATTTTGAGGCACCGTATTCACCTAATTTGGTTCCGTGCGACTAACCTGAAATTGGCGATGATAGGAAAGGAAATCGTTTCGGTCATTCAGGATAAAAATATTTCGAAAAATTTGTTGAACGTTTCCCGGGCAGTATTGACTTGTATTTTTTTTATACTAGTCTCATTAGATCTGGGGCTAACCTCAACTTTTCTTTTAAAAATTCATCCACCAAAGATGAAATGAATGATGATCAATTCCGAAGATATGGCAAATTCAAATTTCGCTGTCCCTCTCCATCTTTTTTTTTCAGATTTTTATTTAAGCTTGGGAATTTTGGATTTATTTTCGACATTTTTCCAAGCCACCGTGTATATGATACACCACTTCAGATTCTAACATTTCATATTGCATAGATATGTACAGTGTGGAACAACCAAATGGAATAAATTCGATAACAAATAAATGAGGGTGTATTGGGAAAAAACGGTTGGACACGTCGATTTGTATTTTTAAATGCGCATTTTTTTCAAAAAGAAAATTATACAGGGTGTGTCATGTGACAGTGGCCAATACCAACTTTCTTATTTTAAATGGAAACCCCTGCATATTATTTATTTTTTGGGTTCTTCGGAAAATTCTAGACATAATTCATCTTCAACTATTTCGGCAATATTACGTGTTTTCAGATTTATTACGAAAATTAACATTAAAAAAAGAAAATTATTTTATTTCACAAATTCGCTACATTACACTAAAAGTCTATTTCCCATTTAGCTCTTGATATTGATAAAGTAAGCAAAAACCATTGCTGCGTTCCTTTTTACTGATATGAAATTAAAAAAATACAAAGACCGTTTTGTTTATTTTCGTAAAAACTCTTCTAGCCTTAGCAACATGTTGTCTGCCTGCATGACAGTAGTGATCAGTGTCAGTGCTATTATTGTGGTTTGAATTTCGTTAACTGTACGTAATAATATCAGAAAAATTGTTCATTTAACAAAAATGCACAAAATAACCATTGGTTATGGAGATAACACACGGACACAAATGGAAGTTTCTCGCTTATTTCACGAAAAATTTCCAAATTTGCCGCCTGTATCCCAAGGAACAATTAACAAAATAGAAAAACAGTTTTGCGAGCTTGGTCATGTATTAAGACATATTAAAAAAGTAGCTGCCAATGCAGTAAGTGATGATACTAAATTGGATATTATGCTTGAGTTTCAAGAAAACCCACATAATTCTGGTCGGGAAAGCAGCCCCACTGTTCAACATTAGGCACACATCAATTTTTCGGGTATTAAAGGAAAGTAAAATGCATCCCTATAAAACGATGCCAACTCAGGAGCTCATGGAAGACGATTTCGATAGGAGAACGTATTTTTGTGAACAGATGATGGCAATGTTAGATAACAATGTAATCCAATTAGAAGATATTTTATTTTCTGATGAGAGCACATTTACACTTCACGGCCATGTTAATCGTCAAAATTGCCGCTATTGGTCTAATGAGAATCCTCACTGGATGAGAGAAGAACATACGCCGCAATATCCTGAAAAAGTTAATGTTTGGGCAGGAATTGTTGGAAATCACATCGTTCATTGATGGTAACTTGAATGAAGATAAATATTTAGAACTGCTCCAAAATAATGTCGTGCCAACTTGTCGCAAACTTATATCCCAATCCAGCAAACCCACAAGTTCCTGCCAATACAGTATGGTTTCAGCAAGATGGAGCACCGCCCCATTTCTAAATCAATGTCCGGCAGTACCTGAACCAAATTCTTCCAAATCGGTGGATAGGGAGGCGCGGATCGATAGAATGGCCAGCGCACGATCTCCTGATCTGACGCCATTAGACTACTTTTTGTGGGGATATGTCAAAAGTCTTGTATACAAAACTAAACCCCTCAACTTAGATGACTTAAAATGACGAATCACGCTTGCGATTAGATCAGTCACGCCTGAGATGTTGAGTAATGTTAGAAGACATTTCTATACCAGATTAGCATTTTGCCAAGACGTTCGCGGCGAGCATTTTGAACATTTACTACATTGACATTAATGTTTTTTGTTTCTTTTTTTTTACATTATTAAGAAATAATCAGTACCTATTACTTATTAGGTTTTTAGTGTAATGTAGCGAATTTGTGAAATAAAATAATTTTCTTTTTTTAATGTTAATTTTCGTAATAAATCTGAAAAAAATCTGAACCCAAAAAATAAATAATATGCAGGGGTTTCCATTTAAAATAAGAAAGTTGGTATTGGCCACTGTCACATGACACACCCTGTATAATTTTCTTTTTTTGAAAAAAATGCGCATTTAAAAATACAAATCGACGTGTCGAAGCGTTTTACCCAATACACCCTCATTTATTTGTTATCGAATTTATTCTATTTGGCTGTTCCACACTGTATATATATGTAGGTATGTTGTATTTGTTATTGTATCATAACATTTTTACGACTTACACATCGGTTACAAACTTGAATCGAGTCAAACGTTTGGGGACTGTAGACATACTTTACGACTGTATATATGTACGTGTTAGCCTTATCGCTGATACCGGGAATGTGGTTGTAATAGGTCCGCGTCGGTGTGTTCACATCCACACAATACACAGGCGCGACGAATAAACGATAAAAAGGGGATATCTGAAATACCGTACGTTCCACTCGTTCGATATATTATAATGGGATCTACACATAGAGTAAGTGCAAGTAGGCTTATCTTATATAATCGTTCATATTTGAATGAGTTTGAACGAGGAAAAAAAATTCTATTTTCTTATACTTAAATTATACCGTTTTCTCCGGAGAATATTATGTACAAGGCCGACATTGAAATTATGCACGACGTTGCAAATGTACAATATCATTTCCTGATTTCGTAACCTAGACGAATCGTAACCTTCTGAACGAGATCATTTGTCATTCGATTAAATTTTTTTTCGCGACGAAATTGTATTAATCGAATAAGAATTACTCATCACTTGATCGCGATAAAGATGACAATGTAAGCTGATCATTTTGTCTCAAGGTGCAATTTATTCGGATATTACACCGTATTATGTAGCACATACATACACATATATATATTGTATTACGTGACGTTTGCATGTTGTATACGTTTTGTTCATATTCACAGATTAAAACAGATAATGAAACCTTGAACGGGTAATTTTCGCAATTATAATCGATAATGGTACTTGTTTCTGATAAAGGAAGCTTTGGACAAGTTAACAAACAAAACATCGAATCAATAACTATTACGTATTGTAAATTTTTCTAATTTATCTCGTATTATCGCTTGATTATGTTTGTCCAACTTTTAATCTCGTGCGTGATGAGTATTTAGGATGTTATATTAAACGATGAAAGCCTAGATACTCGTCTATAGTTTACACTTTAATATTTTTCAACGAATAACAACATGAATTACAAAATTCTGAATTCAGCAAAGGAACTGACACGAAATGATGTATTAATTTGAACAGTTCCTCCTGCCTAACAAAGTTGTGTAGTGTGTAGATATTACATTTCCCGGATTTGACACTTTTGGACTTGTTTACATGCCATTTTATCGAATCACAAGTTACAAGATAAAGGTCGAGGTCATTATACAATGACAAGAGACATTTTAATAGTAAAAAAAAGGAGGCTTCCAAACGGTGTGCATTAAATATTGCTTTAGTCTATTAAAGGAAAGATTTCCAATGCGGCAATATAAGGAGTTTGATTGAAGCTTCAAAATGTCTCTAAAGTAATAGTGAACTGTGTTATTCTACATAACAAATGATGATCACTTTTTCTGTCAACCCCTACTATATATTTTGCTCGTATAACAATCTACAAATTCCACTTGTTGACTATTCCATTAACTATTAATAGCGAAGCATTTGTTATGGAGCAAAATCAAATCATTATTCATTAGAAACGAAACAAATGCGTTTTCTATCATCTTTTGTTTCTACTGTTTACATTAAGCAAAAACTTCTGTTTTAGATTTGAAATTTTTATCAGATTTTAACTAATAAAAAAAGATCACAAATTGAAATTACAAAAACAATGAATCAGAAACAATTAAAAAGAAATTTTGGCAACACCAATAAGAATTTTTAAAAATAAATCAAAATGTCAGCAATAAGTAAAAGAAAAAGTCAGAAGAAACGAAAAAATAATCGAAAGAAACGCTAAATCAGAAACAATTAAAAAGAAAAGCTCAAAAGAAACATAAAACAAAGGAAACAAACGATAAATCAGAAACAATTAAACAAATAACAAATGAAGGAAACAGTGAAACGGAAATAATTACGAAAAAAACAGAAAACGAATGGCGAATCAGAAACAATTTAACAGAAAAGGTCAGAAGAAACAAAACAAAAACAAATGAAAGAAACAATGAAACAGCAAAAAGTAAAAGAAAAAGTCAGAAGAAAGGAAAAAAACAAACGAAGGAAACGCTAAATGAGAATCAATTAAAAATAAAAGCCCAAAAAAAACATAAAACAAATTAAACAAACGGTAAATCAGAAAAAATTAAACAATTAACAAATGAAGGAAACAGTGAAACATAAATAATCAAAAGAAAAAGATAGAAGCAAAGAAAAACAGACGAAAGAAACGCTAAATCAGAAACAACTAAACAAATGAAGGGAACAAAAACAATTTAAAAAAAGTCAGAAGAAACATAACACAAACGACAAAAACAATGAATCAGAAACAATTAAAAAGAAATTTTGGCAACACCAATAAGAATTTTTAAAAATAAATCAAAATGTCAGCAATAAGTAAAAGAAAAAGTCAGAAGAAACGAAAAAATAATCGAAAGAAACGCTAAATCAGAAACAATTAAAAAGAAAAGCTCAAAAGAAACATAAAACAAAGGAAACAAACGATAAATCAGAAACAATTAAACAAATAACAAATGAAGGAAACAGTGAAACAGAAATTATTAAAAGAAAAAATCAGAAAAAAACAGAAAACGAATGGCGAATCAGAAACAATTTAACAGAAAAGGTCAAAAGAAACAAAACAAAAACAAATAAAAGAAACAATGAAACAGCAAAAAGTAAAAGAAAAAGTCAAAGAAAGGAAAAAACAAACGAAAAACGAAATGAGAATCAATTAAAAATAAAAAAAAACATAAAACAAATTAAACAAACGGTAAATCAGAAAAAATAAACAAATAACAAATAAAGGAAACAGTGAAACATAAATAATCAAAAGAAAAAGATAGAAGCAAAGAAAAACTGACGAAAGAAACAAATCAGAAACAACTAAACAAATGAAGGGAACAAAAACAATTAAAAAAAGTCAGAAGAAACATAACACAAACGACAAAAACAATGAATCAGAAACAATTAAAAGGAAATTTTGGCAACAATGTAATAAGAATTGTTAAATATAAATTAAAATGTCAAAACGGACAAAAAAACAAACGAAAGAAACAGTGAAACAGCAATAAGAAAACAAAAATTTAGAGAAAAAAAAACAAACGGAATAAACACTGAATAACAATTAAAAAGAAAAGCTGAATAAAAACATAAAACAAATGAAACAAACGGTAAATCAGAAAAAATTAAACAGATAATAAATAAAGGAAACAGTGAAACAGAAATAATTAAGAATAACAGTCGGAAGAAACAAAAACAAACGGCGAAAAATAATTAAAAAGAAAGTCAGAAGAAAGGATAAAACACAAACGAAAGGAACAGTAAATTAGAAACAATTAAAAAAAAAACACAAAACAAATGAATAACAGTGAAACTGAAATAATTAAAAGAAAAATTCAGAAGCAAGCAAAAAAACAAACGAAAGAAACGCTAAATGAGAAACAATTCAACAAAAACAATTAAAAGAAAATAGTTAAAAGAAAGAAATAAACGAAAGAACAGTGAATCAAACTCACCTTTTAAAAGGAGAGGTCTATTAATAAAAAAGAGAATAATAATAGACAACATCGATTCCTCTGAGACTGATGATTTCAGTTTATACACAAGTAGATGTTATCTATGAAGACAGAAATGAACTCATCCTCAGATGACGAACTCCAAATAATAATAAAGAATGAGTTTTAAACTTCAAAATAATCAACTGTAAGATATGTGACACAATTATCCACTGAATAGGGTCACCACAACATCAAAATAATTCTATTATTTCCGCCCAACAATTATTTTACATAAACGGGAATATTTATAATGATTTCTAACATATCTTATTTAAAAAAAAGTAATTCATACAACATTGTAATGTTGTGCTGCGAAAGGCTTGCCTTTGGGAAGGAATCGTATGGATATTGATCGAGATTAATTTGGTATTTAAAAATGGAATCATCGCCTGAATTGTGTAAACATTGAAGAGGCATCTCATCTACATGTAGAACCGATATTTTCCGGTTTTTCAGGAGGGTATACACAACCAGACGACTCCACTGACGTTATATGGAAATGAGCTCTAGATCAACACATATTTCATTTTTTTACGGTGGATTTTTATTACAGGACGCGATATTACAAGAGCAAGATTTTTATATACATATCTATACGTGTGTATGTACAGTCTGTTACAAAATTAATGTCACCCTAATCCCCCCACATCTGATGCGCTAATTGCGCTCTAAAATAAATGTCGGCCAAACCTAGTGCATCCATTTCGCAACAGAAGTTATAATGTATCTTCCATCACATCAAGCGACATTAATTTTGGAATAGACTGTACATATATCGATTTAATTAATTTATCCTTAAGATAATATACCGATACTTCCGTATCGTGCGTTTGTATTAAATTAAATTAAAATTATCTGTAGGTATATATGTAAGCGATTTATCTTCTTAATAAATTACGGGGTCAATTCTAAAAAGGTTAGTTTATGCATAATCCGTCACGTGTTTTACAAATTTTTTTACACGGAAATCTAACGAACAAATGATAATTTCGCACACAACAGAGAGAGAATGTCAGGTATTCTATTTATTGTTGATTCGTTTCTAAAAATATGCTTCATAATTTATGTAGAATTTAATTTTAGATGCTTTTTTTCTACCATCTACAAATCGCTTCCTTCATTCTTTTATCCATTTTTTTTTCAAGATAATATCACGTAAGTATAGGGACTAAAAAATGATTATGCTATTTTCTATTTTTAGTGGAATGCTGTAACAGATACTTCCTTATTATTTAATTCTTTTTTTTTTTTCGTTGAAATTTCAAACTTCAAAGCCACTTAAATTAAGATTACATAATCCTCTCTTCCTGGTTGTGTTAAGTATTATTTTAAGTGGAAACCTTGAGATTAAGATTCGATCTTCACCATTTTCAGCAATAATCTAACAATAAATTGAATGTCGTCCGAACGAAATTTAGAGCAGCTCATTCAACACACAACACAACACGACAGTTGGCAAGGTTTATTATGTGTATTTTTCGTTGTTGTGAAATCACATGATCTACTAATATGTATACATTATTGTAAATGAATGCAATATTACGTAAGAAAAAAAAAAATTAAGTAGTATCCATATCTAAAGTAATCTTAATCGTGATTTCAACCTGCCCGATTCGGTATTAATTCGAAACCGAATATGAAATTTGGACTTTGTACGATGTTCCAACCTTGTGTGTAAAGTTAAGTTAATGTAATATGAATATTATTCCCTATCTACGTAAAATAATAAAAGAGTTGGTCTCGTCGTTACGAGTGCTACGTAGATTCCGCGTCAACATTTACAAATCAGTAAATTATATTATGATGACATTAACTTATTTATCAAACAATGTATCTATCTAGTTGAGCGTGTGCGTAGAAAAATATTGATACATACAAACATGAGATACATGTGTGTTTACGTTTAATATAATGTGTCATTTTATACATGTAGCTTTGTGTGTATTATAGAATCGAATAATTGTTTAAAATTTCACGGTGTCGGATTAGCAGCACATAAAGGAAGTGTCTATTAAAAAGAAAAAGGTACAAAGACCTTAGTAGCTAAGCAACTTGACCTTTAACGTGTTATATTATTTAACTGTATCAAAAAGAAAAACAGGAAGAGAGACTGCCACGTTACTGCAAAATCTTCCTGTTTTTCTTTTTAATACAGTTAAATAATGTAATGCGTTAAAGCAGCTCTAATTAATATTTAAAGCCGAGAAAGAATAAGACGACATTATCTCTGAAAACACGATCCTAAAATTTAGTTCTTACTGTTATTCCGGAAATACTAGAAAATTTTATGCAAAAACATAAAAATTAATCTGTAAAAGTTCATGTTAAATGCTATAAGTTTCATTAGGGCAAAAAAAGTACGGAAAAATAGTGCCATTTTTTATAAAATAGGAATATTAGGTTATGTTTACATCAACGTTCTATGATAACCTGAACGAAAGGCACAAACACAAAGCAGATGTCAGACTGTCAAATAACAAACAAAGTGACAATTGTGTCAGAACAGGCAAAAAAGAAGCAAACGAAAGAAAGGCTAAATCAGAAATAATTAAAAAGAAAATCTCAAAAGAAACATAAAACAAATGAAACAAACGGTAAATCAGAAATAATTAAATAAATAACAAATGAAGGAAACAGTGAAACGGAAATAATTACGAAAAACAGTCGGAAGAAATACAAAACAAACGGTGAATCAGAAATAATTAAAAAGAAAGTTAGAAGAAACAATAAAAAACAAACGAAAGGAACAGTGAATCAGAAACAAAAAGAAACACAAAACAAATGAATGAAACAGTGAAACACAAATAATTAAAAGAAAAAGTTAGGAGCAAGCAAAAAACAAACGAAACAAACGCTAAATGAGAAACAATTAAACAAACAAGAAATGAAGGAAACAAAAACAATTAAAAGAAAAAGGTCAGAAGAAACACACAACAAACGACAAAAACAATTAATCAGAAACAATTAAAAAGAAATTTTGACATTTTGATTTATTTGTAACAATTCTTATTGGTGTTGCCAAAAGGAACAAAAAAAACAAACGAAAGAAATAGTAAAACAGAAATAATTAAAACAAAAATTTAGAAGAAACTAAAAAACAAACGAAAGAAACAGTGAATAAGAAACAATTAAAAAGAAAAGCTCAAAAGAAATAAAACAAATGAAACAAATGGTAAATCAGAAACAATAAAACAAATAACAAATGAAGTAATCAGTGAAACGGAAATAATTACGAAAAACAGTCGGAAGAAATACAAAACAAACGGTGAATCGGAAATAATTAAAAAGAAAGTCAGAAGAAACAATAAAAAACAAACGAAAGGAACACTGAATCAGAAACAATTAAAAAGAAACACAAAACAAATGAATGAAACAACGAAACAGAAATAATTAAAAGAAAAAATTAGGAGCAAGCAAAAAACAAACGAAAGAAACGCTAAATGCGAAACAATTAAACAAACAACAAATGAAGAAAACGAAAACAGTTAAAAGAAAAAGGTCAGAAGAAGCACACAACAAACGACAAAAGCCATGATTCAGAAACAATTAAAAAAAAACAAATAACAAATGAAAGAAACAGAAGAAAAAGTCAAAATAAAAAAAGAAACAAACGAAAGAAACGGTAAATCAAAATTTTGGCAATAACAATAATAATTGTTAAAAATAAATCAAAATGTCAAAACGGACGAAAAAAAACAAACAAAAGAAACAGTGAAATAGCAATAAGTAAAAGATAAAATCAGAAGAAAGGAAAAAACAATCGAAAGAAACGCTAAATTAGAAACAATTAAACAAACAATAAATGAAGGAAACGAAAAGAATTAAAAGAAAAAGGTCAGAAGAAACAACAAACTACAAAAACAATGACTCAGAATCAATTAATGAATTGTTAAAAATAAATCAAAATGTCAAAACGGACAAAAAAACAAACGAAAGAAACGGTGAAACAGCAATAAGTAAAAGAAAAAGTCAGAAGAAAGCAAAAAACAAACGAAATTAAGGCTAAATCAGAAATAATTACAAAAATATAAAATTTAACCGGAGGGTGGTCAGTTCAGTCAAAACGTTTCATTGTCGGAACCAACACCAAAACCTTCGATTGAGTCTACAGATAGATCAATCCGCTGATGTTGGAGTCAGCAAACTACGATCCAAAGATCCTTTGGTTGTATCGACGGTTAAGGATGATTCTCCAAAGGCTCGATGGATTCTTGAACGTCACCACCCTATCGGGTGTATCCTGCTACTAAAATAAACAAGTTTCATCCGAGTTGAAGATGGATCGAGTAGGTAGAAACTCTGGTGAACACTCAATTAGACGGAAGAGTTAAAGGGACTTTCTCAGGTACTCGGCAAGCCGAAACAATATACATAGATACAGACTTACAAACTATAAAATTAGGTTTTGCATTTGGAGAATCGTTGACGAGCTGGTATAGAACAAAACCACATGGCCCTAGAAATCAGTATTATTGCAAAACTAACATTTGATGTGGAATTTTCAATAATCAAAACATTGGGGCCTAAATCAGGATTCCTAAAGTTTTTTTTTTGATTCTGCAAATAAATTGCAGAAAATCTAGTATTTTTTAACAAGCAAGTCCGCCTTAAAAGCGCCTTTTTTCTGTAAAATTAGAAAAATAGTTACTTTTTTACAATTACAATACCGTGCAGTAGTTGGTTATAATTTTTTGAAAATTTTCACTATAAAAATTGTTATTTTTAGGAGTTTAACAAGTTTAGCTGCGTTTTTGTTTTCTGTTTATCTGACAGTTATAGCTGTCAAAATCACAATAACTTATTTTATACAATGCTAACGGTGGGTTTATCAATGTGAGGATAAATAAATTAACTTGCAGACAAAATTTTATTCGTAAGATAATTACAATAAAATGTTTATTGAGTGTTAAATAAAAGTTATCTGTAAGATAAAGCATTGTAGTTGCTAAATTTTATCTGTCAGTTAGCAATATCTGTCAGTTACTTGACTAACACTTTTATCCTCACATTGATAAACCCACCTTAAGCCAAACAAATTCTGACATTGGTCAAATTAAAAAAAAAACTGATATTTTGTTCCTATTTTGACATTTGTAATTGTTAAGATATATTTGACATCTGTCAAATTGTAAAACCAGTTATTTTTCACAATTTCAAACCTAGTCGATGCCACTAATTTTTTAGAAAGGTATGAAACCCCATAATTTATTTTCTGCTTGTTTTTGGAGGATGCTCAAGTCCGATTTCAATATATAATTTTTTCCTATGAAAAAGGGACTTTCTTCTGACAGCTGTCAAATTGTAATAATTTTTATTTTTTCACAATTGCAGCATTTGTTATGGTTATGATTCTTTGAGAGTTGTGAAGCTGTAAAAGCAATTATATTTGGGAGTTTAACGTAGTGGTAACTGCGTTTTTTTTTTAATTTGACAATTGCAGCTGTCAAAATCACAATAACTGTAAAATTTGTTATTTTATACAATTCTAAGCCAAACAAATTCTAACATTGGTCGAATTCTAAAAAAAAACAGATATTTTTTATCCTCTTTTGACGTTTATAATTGTTAAGATACATTTGACATCTGTCAAATTGTAAAACCAGTTATTTTTTACAATTTCAAACCTCGACGATGCTACTAATTTTTTAGACAGCTGCGAAACTCCATCATTTATTTTCTGCTTGTTTTTTGGAGGATGCTCAAGTCCGATTTCAATATATAATTTTTTCCTATGAAAAAGGGACTTTCTTCTGACAGCTGTCAAATTGTAATAATTTTTATTTTTTCACAATTGCAGCATTTGTTATGATTATGATTCTTTGAGAATTGTGAAGCTTTTTTTTATTTGACAATTGCAGCTGTTGAAATTACAATAACTAAAACCAGTCAAAGATTGGTTTTTTAGCAAGCTCACGGTTCGAGATTCAAGGAATGAAATTTTTCATAGAAAATTGACTTAACGCAATGTCATTTTTGTTTTCTAGAGCCAAATTTATAATGACCGACCGTTGAAGGACATTCATCATTTAGAAATTTTAAATCTATCTAGTTCATTCCACCGATATCAGATTTTGATAAAATTTTAATCAATTATTTAGATTTTTAAATTAATACTAATAAATACAATATCGTTCGAACATATTTATCAGCATTTATTCGGAAAGCACTGATAAAATCTGCCTGTCATCTGATTACAATTACCTCAGACTACCATCATCAGAACTTAATGAATTAAATCGACAAAAATGTAAATAAAAAAAAATCATAATCAGTTTCCCCGTAATTTTAAATTGATTCTAAACATTATCACATCTATCGACATCTTGTTATCGATACCGCGAATAAAATACTTAACAAAAACAAGTATTACCTACCGCATTTTTTTTTTTCATCTTGACTAATAAGTGTATACTTAATACGAATTGATTATCACATTGAATTGAGTCGGTCGTAATCAACAGAGGGGTCACATCTACGGTAAGATATTAAATCAGCAAGATAAATATTTGTTTTCGCAATTAGTTGTTGGTGCTAGCGGGAAAATCACTTTCGTAATTATATTTATTGATCAAAATTAATACCGTTGAAAGGGGTCAATTTTATCTGTGACAAATTCTTTCTTGGAATTCCTTAAATCATCGGAAAATATGAACATATAGACATGTGTGTTGACTTTCAACTTTTTTTCTTTCTTGAATTGATAAATAATATGCATGTATTGAAGTGATCATATCGTTAATAATTCGGCGGTTAGCCTTGAATCGTTTAGTAATATTATGTGGCCCATTAACACATAATATTTACAATTTGTTGTGGTATTAATCATACCTAAATTTTTCGGAGAAAATGGATTATTCAAGCTCGATTCTTATACTAATTATGATGATAAACTTTTCACCGTGGATCTTTTCATATCTCCTTTGTTATGCAAAATACAGCAAATATTTAAATACAAAAGTTGTTTAGTTTTAGTAAGTTTACAACTTAAAATTATTCTACGATATACAGGGTGTTTAGTTTGCCCGTAATTATCATTAACGGAACACCCTATATATGATCACATTTTTGAATTGCCTGAGGAATTTTAAGGCAACTTTATATAGGATCATATTTAATTATATTCATTAATTTACAAGATATTGACATTTGTTTGAAAATTTTGACATTTTGCTCTCTTCAGAAAAATGCCATTATTTCGGTAACGGAAAAATGTAACATTATGAAACTTAACATAACGTTAGACGCATCTCCTATGATGACAATAAACAGATGTAACCTTAAATATGTTATACAGAGTGTTCTAGAAATTAGTGTCTGTTTGAAACAATTGAAATGCGAAAATCTTCATTGTTCTTTAAAAGAAAGTTTTTAAATTTGAACTTGCTTTACTATATGTCTGTTGTGCTAACATTTTTATCAATCTACGTGCGTTTTAAATTTGTACTTATATTTAAAATATGAAGGTACGTTAACGTAATTGATATAAAGAGTGATATCCAGAACCTTTATTTTTTTTTTTGAAAGACTTCGGGATCGATTTGAAGCAGCTGGACATGTAGAATATAAACGGGCCAAACCAGTTAACAAATGAAAATAATCAATTTGTAATACTTGCAATGTCAGTCGAGGATCCCCATAATAGTACAAGAAGAATTGGATCATAATGAGGAATAAGCCATATTATGTCGACTTCGAATTTTTTATATTATGATCGTGGATTATCAACATCGTTGGTCTTTGAATGTATATGGAGAGGAATAATAGGCAACCGGTTACTTTGTCCATATTTCTTTAATGGTACAGTCAGCAGGGAAAATTATCTAGCGTTCCTAAAGAATTAATTAGAAGATCTACTAGACATCTTTCCTCTTAATATGATAAGGAATTTGTGGTTGCAGCAAGATGGAGCACCATGTGCCATTTCTCTAGGAATATCCGAAATCATCTAAATAATGCATTTCGTGATAAATGGATTGGTAGAGGAGGTCCAGTGCATTGACCATCATGATCAAATGTGATTTTTCTCTTTGGGGATACATAAAAGAGCAAGTTTACCGAACAGCCCCAATAACACGAGAGATAAACTTTCTTTTAAAGAGCACACCTACATAAAAACACATAGAAATGAGAAATAATTTGAAATATCTTTAAAACCGTTAATTTCAACTACATACGAGGGAGCGTTTTTATATTCGCGGAATGAGCGGGTTGTAGGGGGGTGATTAGGCGCATTGGGGGCGGTGGCCTGTGCAGCGACTCATAATTAGTTAAATACGAAGTTTCATTGATATTAGACAGTTCTGAGGCCCATCGTCACCTGGCGTGGTCGAGTTTGGCAAAGTCTCACCTAAAGAGATTGGAAACGCTGCAAAACCGCACCCTACCACTCATTACTGGAGCGCCTTGGTGCCTACCTAACCAGCAACTCCGCGACGATCTCGGAGTCCAAACATTGCAGCAGTTTGTAGTTGGTCTATCTAGAAAATCTCTAGAAAGGGTGGAGAGATCAGAAAACCCGCTTATCAGTCGTCTGGCCAATCTCGACCCCGACAGACACCCTCCCTTGGTGACGATAAGAAGGAGTCTAGCGATAGAGGACTGATACCATTGTGTCTAAATACTCCAACATCAACTCCGGTCGTTCGCCGACAGAGAGATAGAATTTCCACATCACTCTCAGCTTAGAAGGGCCGTCGAGGATGAAGAAAGGGCTCAAGAACACTCGTTCGGCCCTAGCAAAGAGAAAGTAGACCACAGTAGACAGTTAATCTTTGAGCTATCGTCAACCGAGTAACATAATCAGGAGTGAAAAGTGAAATATGGAAAAAAATCGCGTGTTCGCGTGCATTTTTGGACCTCTGTAATGAAGACAAGGATGGTGTATTGAGTCGAATTGTTCATCTGGTTCATCATTATGAACCTGAGTCCAAACAAGACTCCATGCAGTGGCATAAAAAGGGCACAGCACCTCCCAAGAAATTTAAAGTGTCAAAATCAGCTGGGAAACTCATGGCAACGGTATTTTGGGACTCGGAAGGAATATTGTTGATTGATTATAAAGATAAAAAGGTGTTTCTATAACCGGAGAATATCACGCTTCAATATTAGAGCGACTAAAAGAAGGCATTAAAGAGAAAAAACGGGGAAAATTGACGAAAGGTGTGCTGCTTTTGCACGACAACGCGCCCCCGTCCACAAGAGCCGCGTTGCGTTAGCTGCCCTGCATAAGGTGGGCTTCGAAATTGTGAATCACCCACCCTACAGCCCAGACCTGGCCCCGAGTGATTATTATCTGTTTCCGAAAACGAAAAAAGCTGCTGCCGATGATGAAGTCAAGGAGGCAGTTTCGGCGTATTTTGCAGATAAAGAGGGTATAAGTAAATTAATTGAAAGATGTGAAAAATGTATCCGTCTTGCAGGTGAATATATTGAAAAATAAAAATAATTTGGTTTTTTTATTTCCACCCCTTATCCCCCATTCCGCGAATATAAAAACGCTCCCTCGTACATGCTTTATTCAAACTAATAACCCATAAAAATATAGTGTTTCAATTTGATTGTTTCAAAAGACACTGATTTCTAGAACACTCTGTATAACGTATTTAAGTCTACATCTGTTTATTATCATCATAGGAGATGCTTCTAACGTTATGTTAAGTTTCATAATTTTACAGGCAATTCAAAAATGTGATCGATCATATATAGGGTGTTCCATTTAAAAATGTAAAGATAATGATAATTACGGGCAAACTAAACACCCTGTATATCGTAGAATAATTCTAGGTTATAAATTTCGTAAAACTAAACAAGGGAGGGGGAGGGATGACATTTTCCGAAATAATACTTTCTAGAAATCGTACAAAAACATCGTTCATTTTTTTTATCGAAAAAGCAGAGAATGCCGGGCATTTTTTAATTACACAACAACGCTATTATTTATGCTAGTAATAGTGAACTGTTTCACCGCATTGCATGTATGTACAATAGCGTTAAAACACAACAGAAACACTCAGACCGGAAAGGAATTTCCTGAATTGTCTATACGGAAACTACACAGCCTGTACCTATATCTGAGCTTTGTTATTATATCCCAAAAAAAAAATTAAATAAGTAGTTCAATTCTCTCTCTAATATCTCTCTCTCTATTTTATTTTATTATTTATAAATATAGGCATATATAGGTTAAAAAAAATAAATAAATAAAGATAAACATAAACGCACCAAATATGACTTCCAATACATCCCTCGTATATCACGTCTAAAGGTACTCATACACTGGTAACCCGTTGAATTATATCCTCCGTGGTTTGTTGAACTCTTACTTTTAACAACGTCGTATACGTTAACTCTTGATTCTCCGTTAAATATCCGCGAAAATCTTCACCACCAACACAAAATAAACCATAACGTTAAAGAAATAAAAATAAAAACCGAAATCCAATCGGAGAAAGCAGCAGGATAACAAAAAAAAAAAACAAAGTCTTCGGCTATCGCGAAATAAACAAATGAATTAATATAATTGCGTGTACACGGTCAACTACGATATCGCGTAGGTCACATTTCATGCGACAAAAGAGATACTACATAGTACGCGAAACTTTTCCATCAACCAAACGATAATAACACCATATATATATATATGCATATATTAAACAAAAAAAAAAACAAAACAAAAATAAAACACACAAACACGGGGGATCAAATGTGACTTATTCCACGCTACTAACTAAAACTTGGACAAACTTAAGTCTCTCTCTTCGTTTATAATTCTATTTGATAAAACAAAAAAAAAAAGAAATAAACTAAACGAGAGCGTCGCGTAGGAAACTTCACACTTTTCAATTTCTTTTTTTGCCGTCGTCGTTTTGTTTTCGAGGGGGTCCCGTGTGTTGTGCGGAAAACGATCTAGTCGCTAATAATGCCGACGCGTCGTCTTCTCTTCCATCAAACTCCGCCGCTCAGAAACAACTGACTGGCTTTACGTTGGGCGGCCAAACCAAAATAGTAAGGCTGTGCGTGCTCAGTCGCGTTCGTGTAAAGTCGCGGCCGACTAGATCCAGTCTGCTCGTGTTGTATATGTGTGGATGTATCTACAGTGTCGTTCACGAGTTAATATTACTCAAAAAAAAAACTTTATTATTTATTATTTATAGTTAGAACGATTTAATTAATAAAAAATTAACTACTAAAAAAAAATTACACATAATGGCCGGCGTCCCTCAGGGATCTCTTCTTGCACCTACTCTCTTTTTATTATACGTATTTATCTGAGTTGCCGTGCAACTAGCTATTTGTGCAGATGATATGACTGTGTATACTGAATCACGAAGCGAGGAGATCGTATGCCGACTAGACTTTAGGGTCAAATCGACGCCATCGGACGCTGAGGCGTCGAGGTAGAGACTCAAACTGCATAACAATTCGATTCACTACAAAACAATAATATCTTCAGATGTAACATCGGTATCACTCGCAACAATATCTTCGTTGGGATCTATCTTGGCGTTACCAGAGGCTGAGGTCCAGTCAGCATGTCGAAGAAGGATTTGGGTGCTGGCTCACCGATGTCCGCTATCAGTCCAGCCGCTATGGCCACGCTTTTGCGACATTTAACCGTTAAGTGTGATAGTTGTGGCCCTGCACAAAAGCTTTCTACAATTTAAGAAAATGTCAGCAATATTTCATTTTTAGTTGAGAAATAATTACAATATAAACGATATTTTTATTCAAATACCAACAAATAATAGTATATTATGCAATGAGCATTTAATAATAGCTATTAAGACATAAGTATGAAAATTACAATACAAGGCAAATCCGAGTATTGTAATGAATACGAGTGTCTTAATACAGGGTCCGGCAGAATAATCTCCCACATTTTGCACCGCCACTATGCTCGCGCCACTGAGGCGATGAGGAGCTTAGTGTTTTCAGTTGGTAGCACATGGCTTGCCATTTTAGTTGTCATCGTGATTTGGACGGGCGAACATCGTGCTGTCATTATCGAAACATTTTTGAAAAATGAATCTGTGATTACAAGGCAGCGAACTTTTCGTACTCACTTCGCACTGGGTAGACATGCTTCGGTTCCAGATCGCAAAACAATACTGCTTTGGGTTTCAAATTTTAGAGCTACAGGTTCAACCTTAAAAAGAAAACCAACCGGTAGACCCAGAAGTGTTCGGACACCTGCAAATGTTGCAGCTGTTGGAGAAGCTGTGGAACGATCTCCTACTCGTTCAGCTGCTAAAGATGCCGCTGCTTTGCGTTTATCAGATCGTTCGCTGCGAAGAATATTACACGCAGACCTACACTTCCACCCATACAAAATGATGACCCCACAAGAGCTGAGTGAACGGGACTGGGAAAATCGTAGAGCATGTTGCAACGATATTCTTCAAAACACCCCACAAAATGGGCTTTTAATAACCAGTGAAGAAGCCCATTTCCATTTATCCGTCTGTGTAAACAAGCAAAATTTTCGTTACTGGGCACGAGAAAATCCGCAGCAGCTCCAGGAAAGGCCACTTCACAGCCCACACGTTACTGTTTGGTGTGCTGTCGGGTGATTTGGCTATTTTTTTGAAGAGGGAGACATTACGGTTACCGTAACCGCCGATCGGTATATCGACATGCTACGTAATTTTTTGGACCCAAGACTTGGAGAACTTAACCATGCGGATGTGTGGTTCCAACTGGATGGAGCTGCGACTCATACGGCCAGAAGGTCCATGAACATTTTAAGGGAGATGTTTCCAGGACACGTAATCTCATTACGTGGAGACGTTGGGTGGCCTACGCGTTCACCCGATCTTGCCCCATGCGACTTTTTCCTTTGGCGCTACCTGAAAGCGAAGGTCTTTGAACACCATCCCCGAACCATTGACGAATTAAAAGCAGCAATACGTCAAGAAATTGCAGGAATATCACCTCAAATGACTGCTCGAGTAATGGAAACGTTCAAAAATCACCTTCGAATGTTTATCGGAAACAATGGTCGCCACTTGAAGTCTGTAATTTTCAAAACTTAATGAAAACCAATGGCAAACTATATATTTTCATTTAATAAAATAAAAAATTAAACAACATTTACAATGGCGTTTTTATTAACGATTAAAATGTGGGAGGTTATTTTACCGGACCCTGTATTAATACCCATTAAATGCGAGTAGCAGTATCGTGGGTTTCCTTCACAATGTTGACAGTAGGTGGTAACTTCCTTCACTTTATTCTTAGTGATGATAACATTCACCTTTTCTTTATAACAACCTTTGACAACAATATTTTCTGTTGTCGCAAGCTTTACAATTCATTTTGACAAATTGGTGAGTTTCTAGATTCTGATTCCTTAATCGACGAGGGCTTGCAACATCACATTGATCAACAAATCTTCAATTATCGATAAACGAAGACCATTTATTGGAATGTTAAATAATCGCGAAAGGTGTTCATACGAACCATGCCCATGTAACCTATGAAATGTTTGCCTCAGTGGTCGGTTCCCAGTTTTGTTCGACATTTTATCGTTATTCATAATAAACTGTGTCCCATAAAGATTGGTTTGATCCACCATTGTATTCTATCTTCACAGCTTCAAATCATCAATTTGCGGATGATTTCTTTCTGGGCGGGAGGCGGAGGAGAGGCCCAGTCTGATTGTGTTAGATCATACAGTGTTTGTTCAATACTATCTTCATTTTCTAGCCGTTCTTCATATTCTATCTCATCACCATCTAATTGGCTAGAGAGTCGAGTCACATCCACGTTCTGAGATGAAATGCTTTTAGTAAAAATTGGACAACTTTTTATCGGCTGGTCTTGTTCTCTTTCTTTCTCATGTTCATTTTTTTTCATATTTACTTCTTGTTTCTTTTACAATGGTTTACCATGAAAAGTAGCGTTCGAAGGGCGCGGAATATGTTCATTCTCTAACGGTGATGTTGAAATAGACTTAAGTTTTTTTTTCATAATCACTATCAGTAGTAGAATCGTCCGAGTCAGCTAAATAAGATTCCCTTGATATATTAGTAAACTTACCGTCAGAATACTGTTTTTGCTGTGAAGCCAATTTCAAAATTCGTTTGCCACAGCTCTCCATTGTGTTATAAAACAAAACAAACACAACACACTGGACTAGGTTGTCTATAACATGTCATAACCTGCAAAAATGCATTGGCAGACAACATTACGGAAGAGAAAGATCTATAAGAATTCACCAAAAAAAAAAAAAACAATCTGGTCTAAGGTGACTATTTTCTCGAAATCCATTGGCGCTGAACCTGTTAAGGTACAGCCTGACGTACTGCGTACGGACCTATGTTATAAATTCCCTCGATCGAAGACTACATCGCTATCGAAATATTTCTGACAGCTATCAAATTGTAAAGCCGGATATTCACTCACAATTTATAAAATTATACATAGAATATATTCAAAGAATATTTGACAGCTGTCAAATTGTAAAAATAATTCCTTTTTGACAGTTGCAAAACTTTTTCGAAAATCTATCCTTCTAACAAATACTTTTGAACACCACTGTATAAACGTTCCCAACACAGTCTATAAATTTAAAGTCTGAATTCTCGCAGCTATACAGCTTGATTTAGTCGTTGTTCTTTCTTGTTGTTTTTTCTTTATTTCTTCTCCTCTTACTCATCTCTGTTCAACGTTATTCAATCCGATACGACGTCGCTTCGACTCTCTCTCTCTCTTTATACATACTTTATATACAAACACGTATATGGAGAGAGGACGGGCAAGGAAACCTTTCCTTTTCTTTCATCAGGGACGCTAAAAGGTGACTTTTTTGGGGAGTGAAACGAATATCACGTTCGACTTGATGCTGCTGCCGCATCCGATAATCAGCTGTTTTCAGCTATTCCATTCATTTATCTCCCTCTTTTATACATACATTTATGTATATGATATGCAATTTATTTTGATTGGGAGATTCACCCTGTATATGTTAAATGTTAATAATATTGCTCTCGAACAGCTGATGTAAACTGCTGTAGATATTTCGTTAACATCAATAATTAGCGCGAAAGGCGTGGCAATATTCTTCTTTTTAAGACGGCATAGATCGTGGTAAACATGCAGCTATATAGCTAAATTCTATACACTTTCCGTTACTTTCTTATTGCATAAGATGCTTCTAAAAGGTTAAATAAATCTAAGCTCTCCGTTAATTAATATTTATAATGGAAATTATAAATAGTAATTATTCTATCGTATTTTAATTTTTAAACACCCTGTATATACTCAGGAGATAATTACAGCCCTGATATAGTTCCCACGTTTTTTTCTCCTGTTTGTATTTTTTTCCAATTCATTCCCTAACGCGACATTGAAATTATGCAAATCGCAATTACTGTAAACGTTTCCGACTGCAAGCTGTGTTATGCCATTTTCGATTCGATCGGCTTCCACTGTATACACACATACATACATACGTGCATGCATACATACATACACTCTAGATCTGCTATCTAGGTATCTATCACGAGTTACTTATATACTACATGCTGCGGACCATAGACAAAATAAGAGAGACTGTTTCTTTCCATAAGAGAAATGGGAAGCATATAGAGAGACGCGGTCTGATTATTGGCGTAATTAAAAACGGTATCTGCGCATATTTTGACAATGATTTTGACAAACTTCTCAAATAAATCATTTGTTTACGTTTGCCAGACGTTTACATGTTAATTTCGTAAAATTCCCTTTCGTTGAAACGTTAATTCACAACACCTTAAAAATAAGATATTGATCACAAATCATGTCATGCACTAAGGAACAAATAAATTACAAATGCCGATATCCATTGTGCAGAAGTATATACTACAAAAATAGAGAATATAACAAAAAATTCTTTACTTTTCCAAAATCAGCAGAGATGAGATTGAAATGGCATCGTGCAATGAATATATTCCTAACTAGAAAAAAACCTTACTGCCTTACTAAAATCTATTTATGCGAAGATCATTTTGAGGATAATTGTTTTAACAACACAATGAAACATAAACTTATAAAATCAGCTGTTCCCACAAAGTTCAGTACTCAACATATACAAAGTGAAAGCATTCCTGTAACAGTGGCTTCCGTATTTGATACTATTAATGTTCAAAAAGATAAGCAAATATTAAGAAATAACAAGCGAAGTAACAGCGGTTATGTTCCTAACAAAATTCCAGCTAAACGTATAAAATTCGATATGAATACTACACCTTCTACTACTACATTTTCAAGTCGACAAACAGGCATTTCAGCGGTAAGAAAGAATATTTTAAGAAAAATAAATATTAATAAGGTTCAAAATCTAACACCTAGAAAAAAAAATATTATATATAAATTACAGAAAGCAAGTTTCAAAAATTAGCAAACTGAAAACTTATTTAATAAAATCTAAGAACAGGATTAAAACTATATATAATCTATCGAAAACAAATTTCTTCAATGACATTGAAAAATGTCTAAATTCAGTCGGAGCCTCATTTATAAAATCTCAATTTTCTAATGCAAAAAGACACAAACCGAAGTACACCTTACAAAATAAAATATTTTCCATGGCATTATACAAGAGAGGACCTAAACTTTACAGATTTTTGCGTAACTTTCTTATATTACCTTCTCAGTCATCTATTCTGAAGCTTCTAACAAAAGTACCATTTGAAACTGGAATTAATAAACAACTGCTACAGAGACTAAAACATCGTGTGAATGCAATCACTCATTCATATGACAAATATTGTGTTGTAACGTTTGATGAAGTATCATTAGCAGAAACATTGGTGTATTCCCAAGTTACAGATAAGGTAATAGGTTACGTAGATTTGGGACATTTAGGCCGTCAACATATTTTAGCAAATCACGCACTGGTATTTATGGTGACTGGAATCAGAGAGTCTTTTAAACAACCATTAGCTTATTACTTCACCAGAGACACAATAAAAGCTTCACAATTAGATCTAATTTTATCAGAAGTAATAACTTCTGTTCAGAAAATTGGTTTAATTCCACTAGCAATTGTGTGTGATCAAGCTTCCACAAACATGCGTGTTGTAAAAGTAAAATGTGGAGAACATTCTATTAAAAGACCTGGCCCATATTTTTACGAAAATGGTTTCAAAATATTTACAATTTTTGACCCTTCACACCTGTTAAAAAATACTAGGACGACCTTGGCTAACTATGATATTAAGTTTTGTGGCGATAAGATCGCAAAGTTCAATTATATAAAAGAAACATATGAGCGAGACAAAAACAGGCGATTTAGACTTCTTCATAGAATAAAGGATTCATATCTAGATGTCCGAAGAAATAAAAATTCATTTTTGAAAATGAAAGTTTCAGTGGCTGCTAAAACCTTGAGCCAAACAGTTGCTGCAGCGATTGAGACAATGGTATCAACTGGGAATAACCCACTACCTGCTGAAGCTATTCAGACAGCAGAATTTGTCCACGATGTTGATAGCCTTTTCGATTCTTTTAACGGCAGGACTTTATATCCAGAAAAAGGTAAACCGTACCGTTGTAACATACAAAATAATTCTAAACATATTATGTTTTGGCATAATATTAAAAAAAATTTCTTCTTGGAAATTTGTACCTATTGATGGTGGCAATACTAAAATGCAATTACCTTGTAAAACTGGATGGATTAATAACATTACAGCAATTGCAGGTATATGGGAAACTTGCCAAAAAGCAGGAATGAAACATTTACGTACAAGAGCATTTTCTCAGGACCCCTTGGAGAATCTGTTTTCTATTATAAGACAGCATGGTTGTGGTAATACAAACCCTTCATGTTTTCAGTTTGTAGCATCTTTGAAGACTAGTATACTCAACAACATGATCAGTATTAAATCTTCGAATTCCAATTGTGAGCCGGATGAACACCGTTTATTGGATAATTTGCAACATTTCTTGGAAAGTGAAGTTCTAGCATCACCTATAATTGCAGATGAAAATAATGAATTTTTACAAATATGTTTGCCACCTTTCAATGCCCATGGATTACACGACAGTGACAGTATACAAGCACTGGCGTATGTTTGTGGATATCTAATCAGAAAAATGAAAAATTTGGATTGCACTCATTGCCGATCGCATCTGTTAGATGATGGACTTAAATCGTACCATATTTTTACTTATTTTAAAGAAGTTGATGAAAATATTAGACTAAAATATGTAACAGAGTACCTGATATATTATACTGCACAAATACATGACATTATTATATACTGTTTAGATGTATTAGGATATATACCCTATATTAAACAAAAAATTATGTTCCTCTTAAAGAGAGCAGTTTGGTTTGACTGGTTTCAATGTAATGCTCATAAAGACGACGTGCAATTAATATTAATAACTGCAATTTTTAATTTAACAATAAACAAACATTTCAATGATGTTAAACAAGATGCAATAAAAATGAGATATAGCAAAAAGCAGCAAGCTAAAGTAAAGAAGTTTCGACACGTGCAAAAATAATATGTACTTGATTAACAATTACAACAACAAGACTGATTAACCAACCTTAGCAATTAAAAATTTATGGACTTGCAAGAAAGATCTGACACTGAGATTCTGAATTGAACATAGCTATCTGTAATATTTTGTAGTTTTAAAAATGTTGTTGTTATCTATGTTATTTTAAATGTAATATGTTTAAATTCCTTTGTAAATTTTACATAGTAAAAAACTTTGATCCTTCTGTATCTTTCATTTTACATGAGTTCAATATCAACTTGCAGCGATTTTCATTGATTCGATCTGTTGCTCAGGTAAAGATACAAAAAATTATGTGTATAGCTTTATTGTAGTATGAGTTTTGACTTTGGTTAGGATTTTATACTATTTTCTGTGATTTTACGTAGAAATTTATTATTTAAATATAAATTATTTATTTATTCCCTTATTATTTTCATTAAAATCCTATTTATTCATATATTGTGTAGAAGAACCTTTATTTATTTACATATCTATGTATAAAGCTTATATAAGAGAATCAAATTATGGAGAATCGTTATTTATTTATTATGGGATTAGATTATTAGGAGTTCTTTATGTTTACTTTGTGTACACTGTTTTACCATGTTTCTTTATTTTTGTTGAGTTATGAATTTACTTTTATTTGTGATATTTTACATATAGTATTTATCTTACATTTACAGTATTATACTTTCAGTTGCGTTTTATATTCTTCCGAATATGTTGTTTCTATTGCTGCATATTTTTGTATGTGATGAGTTTTAAATAAATATCTTTAGTATAATTTTTTTTGTATAATCCATTCCTTACAATAAAACAATATCATATTTGGCGCCTGAAATATAATATCTGCCTACATACATAGATAGCGCTACAATCGTATTATACCAATGCCATCGCAATGCACGTATTCAAAGGTTGGACCCTAATTTGACGATTTTGTCAAAATATGCGCAGATACCGTTTTCAATTACGCCAATAATCAGACCGCGTCTCTCTATATGCTTCCCATTTCTCTTATGGAAAGAAACAGTCTCTCTTATTTTGTCTATGCTGCGGACTATCTAGAAGGAGTAAACGTGTAATTATGAGTTGGGTAACGTGAATGTTAAGCGCCAATACGTCGACAATCTTTGTTCTTATGAAAGTGTCTGTTGCGAATATCGGTGAGATGATGTAAAGTTAGAGAAATATTTAATGATTAATTTTTTTTTTTTTATATTGTACATGGAAAATTATAAACGCACACGAAAAAAAAATGATTCATATTCGCATCAGCCTCAGAAAACGGAAGATAGGAGGCATCATTCTTTGCTTTTATAATGAATGTGTGGATGATATCATCGGTTGTTCCCGAGAAAAATACTCAAATATTGCCAGTACGTGTGTAATAAGTGTTCGGAATCAATTAGAAGCATTGAAAACTTTTACGATTTTAGAAAATTAATAATGATAGGAATAATTGATATAACTATCAAAATATTTCTGACAGCTGTCAAATTCTATAATAAAAATAATTTCTAAAATTCTGAACTCGTAAGATCGGTTATTTCGTTTTTGTTGTCGCACACTATCAAAGCAGTTATTTTTACAAGTTTAATTGGTAGTGCTTCTTGGCTAATTTGATAATTGAAGCTGTCAAAAGACACCGACACGATCGCTAAATTCAAATTCTAAAAACGGATATTTTCTCCTCTATTTTGACATTTGTATCTATTAAGATCTATCTGACATCTGTCAAATTGTAAAACCTGGTATTATATATCACAATTCCAAAGCTTGCTAATAATTTTTTAGAAAGCTGTGGAACTCTATCGTTTATTTCACGCTTATTTCGACGAATACACAAGTACGACTTAAAAGCGACTTTTTTTCCTGTACGCTGTCAAATTAAAAAAAATGGTAAAGTTTTTTACAATTACAACACTTGTAGTAATTGGTTATATATTTTTTTTAGTTGTGAAGCTGTAAAAACAGTTATTTTTAGGAGTTTAACCAGGTGTAGCTGCGATTTTGTTTTCTTTTTATTTGACAATTGTAGCTGTCACAATCACGATAACTTATTTTATACAATTGACACATTTTTTTGACATTTGTAACTGTTGGGATATATCTGACATCTGTCAAATTGTAAAAACAATTATTTTTCACAATCTCAAACTTTGCAGGTGCCATTAATTTTTTAAACAGCTGTGAAACCCCATAATTTATTTTCTGCTTGTTTTTGGAGGACGCTTAAGTCCGATTTCAATATATAATTTTTTTCCTATGAAAAAGGGACTTTCTTCTGACAGCTGTCAAATTGTAAAAATTGTTATTTTTTCCACAATTGCAGCATTTGTTGTGGTTATGATTCTTTGGGAGTTGTGAAGCTATAAAAGCAGTTATTTTTGGAAGTTTAATTAGGTTTTTTTTTTATTTGACAATTGCGGCTGTCAAAATCATAATAACTATAAAATCAGTTATTTTATACAATTTTGAGCCAAATCAATTCTAACATTACCAACACAATAGCTGTAAAAGCAATAATTTTGTACAAAATTCTGATAAGCAAATTTCGACTTCCTATTGAATGACAGTTGTAAGCATTTAGACATTTTTCACATCTGTCAAATTGTAAAAACAGTTATTATATATCCGATTTTTTTCCTGACAGCCGTCAATTTAGAAAAATAGTTACTTTTTTACAATTACAACACTTGCAGTAGTTGCTTATATATATATTTTTTTAATTGTGAAGTTAAAAAACAGTTACTTTTAGGAGTTTAACAAGTGCAGCTGCCTTTTTGTTTTCTTTTTATTTGAAAGTTATAGCTGTCAAAATCACAGTAACTTGTTTTATACAATTCTAAGCCAAACAAATTCTGACATTGGTCGAATTTTAAAAAGAAAACTGATATTTTGTTTCCTATTTTGACATTTGTAATTGGTAAGATATAGCTGACATCTGTTAAATTGTAAAAACAATTATTTTCCCAATCTCAAACCTTGCAGATGTCACTCATTTTTTAGACAGCTGTGAAACTCCTTCATTTATTTTCTGCTTGTTTTTGAGGCTGCTCAAGTCCGACTTCACTGTAATTTTTCCTATGAAAAATCGACTTTTTTTTCTGACAGCTGTCAAATTGTAAGAATAGTTCATTTTCTTTATAATTACAGCATCTGCAGTCCTTATAATTCTTCGAAAACTGTGTAGCTATAACAGCAGTTATTTATAGCGTATTTTTTTTTTTTATTTGACAATTACAGCTGTCAAAATCATAATAACTTATGTTATACAATTCTAAGTGAAACAAATTCTGACATTGAGCGAATTTTAAAAAGAAAACTGATATTTTGTTTCCTATTTTGACATTTGTAACTGGTAAGATATAGCTGACATCTGTCAAATTGTAAAAAGAATTATTTTCCCAAACTCAAAGCTTGCAGATGTCACTAATTTTTTAGACAGCTGTGAAACTCCTTCATTTATTTTCTGCTTGTTTTGGGAGGCTGCTCAAGTCCGACTTGACTGTATGAAAAATCGACTTTTTTTTCTGACAGCTGTCAAATTATAAAAATAGTTCCTTTTCTTTATAATTATAGCACCTGCGGTGCTTATAATTCTTCGAAAACTGTGTATAGCTATAACAGCAGTTATTTATAGCGTTTTTTTTTTCTTTTATTTGACAATTACAGCTGTCAAAATCATAATAACTTATGTTATACAATTTTAAATCAAACAAATTGTGATATTGGTCGAATTTTAAAAAGAAAACTGATATTTTGTCCCCGATTTTGACAGTTGTAACTGGTAAGATATAGCTGACATCTGTCAAATTGTAAAAACAATTATTTTCCCAATCTCAAACCTTGCAGATGTCACTAATTTTTTAGACAGCTGTGAAATTCCTTCATTTATTTTCTGCTTGTTTTAGAGGCTGCTCAAGTTCGATTTCAATACATATTTTTTTCCTATGTAAAATGAATTTTCTTCTGACACCTGTCAAATTGCAAGAATAGTTTCTTTTTTAAAGTTGGTTATAATTTTTCGAAAACTGTGTAGCTATAACACGATTAAAACAAAATCAACAAGCATATAAATTTGTGGGTCAATCAATATAAAAGATCGTATAGCTAGAAAATACATAAAATCATTTATAAAGGCATTTCTGCCGCGCAGGAATAAAACTCGCATTACCATTTTTACGATTGCATTTTCTAGTTATACAGACAAGATACATATGTAACGTGTATATTTACAATTCGAATCGCTTACGAATCTATTTTTCCCCGGAATTCTACAGAGCATGAATCAAATCCCGAACATGTGATATGTGCTCTCAACAATTTTTCTGTTATTATTACATCGCATAGGAGGATCGTAATGACCGAACCATAAAACGTATCTAACACACGCGAGAGATCTATATAGTAACGAGCGTTCGTTCTCCTCGTCATTTGTTTAGCATAATATCCAGATTTGAAAACCGATAAAGAGATGCGTGCATATCTCTAGGATTAGAAGTTTGATACATTTGCGGTGGACACCGTCATAAATATCCTGGCGCCTACACGTATTGAATTGTGTGGAAATTAATACCAGGGAGGTATTGTGAATATATTTTTATTACCTACCTTACATTTTTTCTTTCGTGTATATTATGTATATAGTTGTACATGAAGCTACATGAAACCGCTCTTATACAAGTACAAGTATTACAGTATGAGAGTTCCACAACTGTGTGTACTGTGAGCAAATCAAAGCGGCGCCAGTTGAACTGACCTTGCCGGGGGCCTCAGATACCCGAACCAGATATTCACGTAACTCTTTTTAATACATTTTCGCTCATTACATATTACATCTTTTCTAGTCAGCTCTGAGCCAGATACAGATATGTAGACAGTTTTCTAAATATGCTCGAGATATCCCAATTATAATAAATACCCTGCAGAAAATCAACTCTTGGATATGCAAACGGTTAAAGCCTAGACTAGCCTGCTTCGATAGATATATACAAGTATGTATACGAAAGAGCCTCAGTTATATTGGTCCGTTTCGTCTGTTATACCAATCCTGCACGGGGAAAAATCAAGGTCAAAGAACTTTTCGTTCGCTTCTAGGTTAGATTGGCGCCTGGCACCATGTTGCGTACGGCTTTTGTTTATGAAGCAACCGTTTCGATATTGTTATTTTTTCCGGTCAAGTAATCGCCGTGTCCACCTTTTAGAAACTTCATCGACGGAGGCGTTGATGTTGCATAGACTTCCTGTTTTGTTTATGGCGCCAGATTCTTATTCCTTTTTTTTTTTGCATCGACGCATACAATTGAATTGAGAGACGAAAAAAAAAAATTAGATATAGTACAGAAGGGAAACTAATAAGCCTGTCGAAATCCAACGTTGTAGCGTTATGATGAATATCTGACGACGACACTTAATATTAAAGTACCTACTCGTAAATTGAAAAATAAATAAGAAAGCCTGTCGAATATAATTAAAAAGGAAAAAAAAAACGGGATATTAAAGATGACCTTGAAAACATCATTTACATCACATGAGACGTAGGTATTCTGAACAAGGCACTAAATTAAGTTTTTTTTTTTTTTTGCAGGAGATAACCTTGAACTTCCATCGTGAATATACCCATACTACTTAGATTTTTTGCAAGATTAGCTCAAGAGACATCTTCGTACGAAAACACATTGTTTTCCTTTTAAATTATTTATTACTTTTTTGTATTTTGTTTTTAAATAACCTAAAACCTAAAAAAACTTGAAATAAAAGGTGTTGATCGACGCCTTTAGAAAAAAAAAAGAACCCGAATAAACCTGCATTAACTCACAATGTATTGCTACTCGCTGTTATATTACTTCCTGTATAATTGTGACTTGTTTTGTACGCTAATGAAAAAGTTGTAAAGTGCTGGGAATGTACAATCGTGGACATGATTTAATTCACATCTTCGAATGTTGTAATTTGAATTAAAACTTGTATTTTTTTTTTAAATACAAGGTGCACCCGAAATGTGTCCTCAACTTCCTGCTTATTATAAAGGGTGTTTCAATAATCTGTAGAAAAGTATTACAATGTATTTGGTGGCCTAAACTTGTGACTTCCGGTTCTTCTACTCAATTTTTTCCACACTTTTCCGTCCCTCGCCAATGCTTTCATTTCTTCTAAGTTTTTTCCCTTTCTTCGCCCCCCTCCCTCCCAGTTCTCTTATCTGATCAACCCATCGTCTCCTAGGTCTTCCTCTTCTTCTGTTTTTTTTTTGAGTAAGCGGTCTCCATTATTCTTCTCGTGAAACTATTTGTCTTCATCCTTACTAACATGCCATCGAATAAAAAAAATTGGTGTAGGCTATGTAGATGTTTTTGGTCGTTGCCTTAGCCACTACCACATAATGACATTTATTATTTCAAATTATAAATGTCAAGGAATAAATGTCATTATGTGAAAGTGGCTAAAGTAACAATCCATTCACATAGCCTACTCTAATTATGATTTTTTTCGTACCAGTTTAGTTGATTTTTCCTAATTTTCCTCGCTATTAGTTCTTGGTTTGTTATTTTCCCTGATGTCCTCGTTCTTGATCCTATCCAGATCCTATTCATCTCCATTGCATTTATTCTAGGACTCATCTTTCTTCCTCAATATCCAGTTTTCACATGCATATATTATTATAGGGAATGTTATTGTATTGTAAATTTGCATTTTTGTCTCCATATCAATACCTCTGTGTCCGAGGATTGTCTTATTTAATGAGTAGTATATTCTTGTCGATTTGTTTTGTCTCTCTAGTGTCTTTAACTTCCCTGTTAATTTTATTATCTAGATTTTCATTAACAATCATTACCTTAGTTTTATTTAGGCTAATCTCAATTTTTACCTTTTCTATTTCCTTAGTCCAGATATTCATTAGTTTTTGTGTTTTTCTTCTACATGAGGACCACATCATCTGCATATAACAAGCTATTCACTTTTACCGGTTCTAGTTTAACTGTTCTGTCCATCATTATCACGAATAGGAGTAGGCTCAGACTATCTCCTCGTTTTATTCCTTTCTTCATTTCGAATTCTTCCAATTTTTGCCCCTCGATTTTGTCTCATATGTGATTGTGATGGCCTCTAGCAGGTCTTCCCAAACATGTTCAATGATGTTGAGGTCTGAGATTTGGGGCTGCCAAATCATAGTTTCCGCAATACCTTATTCGGCTAACTCATTCAAATATTGTTTTACGATCCTACTTGCCGAGGGGGAAGTAGATCCATCAAACGGTTATCGAGCTAGGTAATATTTTTATGATGAAAAAGTTGTCCAGAAAATTTATCAATTTGGAGTGATCAAAGCGCTCAAACGCGTTAATGTGCCTTCCTGGGAGTTTGTCCTCTCGTTTAGATTAACAAGATGAACCAACTTGCCCAGAGCGAAGCAGATTCATCAAACGGTTCTCGAGAAAATATCGATGAAATTTTAGCCCTATAAGGCGTTAATGTGCCCTGTTGTTCTTGCCCGACGCAAGAACAGAACCTCCCTCATTCTTTATGGTAGGCTGCAGATAGTCGTGACTTAATACTTCTTTGTCCTCCTCCGCACAAACCGTCTTCTTCGAAATACAAAGATTTCAAATTTGGACATATTATAAAAGTTTTTGCTTGTTTACCTTCCGAAACAATGATTTTTTGCGAGCTATGGATGAGATGTTTACGAACTGTCGACGAATGGACTATAACATTTCTGGTTTCTTGGAGATCTTCAGCTAACTGCAAATAATTATCTTCTGATTCCTTAAGCTTTTTAGGTCTTTTTGATGTTCCCCTGATCCCTTGAGTAATATTTTTTGAACGGCAATTTTCGAACACCCCATTTCTACAGCAATTTCACGTTGAATGTAATCTTGCTCTTAAAAAAAAAAACCTCCTATGGCGATCGTGAATCGCTATAATTCTAAAACCTACACAAAACATTTTCATTTTACCATTAACAAATAAGAAATTGAAGCTTATCACTTTCTAGGCAAGTACCACATCCGTACAACACTAAATATCACAAGCCACTGCTTCAAATTTAAAAGAAATCTCTTTACTGAGCTCATTAATCTCTTAAAGAGCTTTCTTTGTACTTTTTATTTTGTTTGGAGATCTCGTTTCGCTCGTGTTTTAGTGCCTGGAAATGGCTTCACATGCAAGCTTTTTAACAGACAGTGGACACAGGATTTTAAATTTCCAATATTTTAGAGTTTCAAGGTCAGTACGCAAAAAATTTAGTTCAACTTCAACTTTTGCCGTACGAAAATGATATATACAGGGTGCCCGGAAGATGATATGCACATAAAGCATATAATCTTAATAATAGCAGTCAATGCATTTCTAAGGGTCATATTTATAGTCCGTGCTTGAGGTTGTGTCGATGCTTGAGCACACGATTTTGACATAAATGTCATTACAAATCTGTCAAAATCGCGTGCTCAAGCATCGACACAACCTCAAGCACGGACTATAAATATGACCCTAAATGAGTTAGGGTTATAGTTATCATTTTGTTTGAAGTCAATTTTTGTATGCTGTCATGTGAAAAATTACGATAAAAAAGCTGCTGAAAAGCTTGCATGTGAAGCCACCTTGATTCTTTCGGGGTCATTGTTAAACGTTTTTTCTTTGCATTTTTGAAGTTTCTCACTTAATTTGTTGCTTATCGTTCAATGAATCGAGATTCTCTGGCGAGGTTAAAATTGTGTTGTTCATTGGGTGCGCTCCCCGATTAGATTATTTTCGCTGCTGACAGAGCAGCTTTTACGGAGTCAATTAAAGTCAAAACTTGGCATCGTGGCATAACATGCTCATATGCTTACCTAGCGGATGATATGTTTTTGCTCCAAATTCCGATTTCTACAGGGACTGCAGAACTTTTCACAACAATAACAAACCATCATATTAACAAAATCTCAAAATAAAGTTTTAGTTTTGTCTATATTATATTGTCCACGATTGTACTGTCTATACACATTGTATGCAGTAACTATTGAATAGAGTGCTGTAGTAGTAGGGGGAAAAAAAAAAAGTAGTAGACAATAATGAAATGTTAATGCTAATAGTTGGCGCCTGTATTCTACCGTGCACAACTCATTATGAAAACTGCCCGAGCAAAATACACTTAGAAGAAACACACCGGTAAATGAATAATCGAATATCAACACTGTGATTTAATGCGTTTCGCAATTGTCTCTTTTGTAGTCCGTTTTTTTCCGTTCAGTTTTTTTTTTTTGTTTTGTTTGGGTATCTTTTGTTTGCCACACTTTTTTCAATTCAATTGAATAGGTAACAATACCTATTACATAAGGTAAACTCCTTCTTTTCTGTGTTCGTTTAACCTTTGATCCTTTGTTATTTATTCTGAAGATAGAAATTTGGATTACTTCTGCATATCTTATAATTATTACTTAATCGCAGTAGAGTACATATTTTCAAATCTAATCTTCATTTTTATATCAAAAACTTAATCAAGATAACATTGAAAATTATATTATGATATATCATCGATGAAAAACACTTATGTCACGTATTATATAGATCGTTTAATTTCCTATATAGATAATTAAATACTCACTTAACGACAAGACCTCTTGCAGCAAATTATACTCATCTTTATCTTGCAATTCGTTCAATAAACCATCTACGATTTCTTCGGGGGTTGTAGCTCTCGTAACAATATCTGATGTTAAGGTTATAACCCTAAAATATTAGTATCAAAAATCTATCGGCGACACTAAACCCTTCAAAAATTATTTAAAAAAATAAACGAAACTTACAATCTTGATGTTCTTCATCGCTATTAGCGTTTTCATCCTCCGACATGTTCTAAAAATACACCCCTCCCCCTATTTAATCTTATATAAAGGTATTACTTTCGAGCAGTTTCGTCTAACACTGAGCTCTCGTTCTTAGAAGTGAAATGGTGTAATAGGGTAGCTTAGTTATTTTTATCTGTAACCATTATCACTTTTAGAATAAGGTGAAAACGCAATAGAGTAATTATCTGAGAAGCGCTTCGTCGTTTTCGTGTCGTGGATATTAAAAAAGGAAAAAAAGGGGGTAAGAATGGTTTGCATACAGTCTCATGTTTATACAGGCGAATAAGGTTGTCATTAGCGTCGACTTAGTTCTCTTTAAAATGTTAAGTTTTCCTGTAACAAGGGGCTTAAAAATCTAGTTTTTTTTAACCTATTTTTAACGGTGAAAAATTCAATTTTTATTTGTTAGTTAGAAAGAATTTGCAAACATGAAAGATCTTAAACTTGGAATTTAGATTTATTCTTGCTCCGCCAATGGCGAAGCGAACATATTGTAGTTATTTTCACGTAAAAATTATCTATTGTAGACATTGATCGAGTATCCTATGACGCAAACAACACTGTGAAAATGACCGTTTGTCACGAAATTGGCTAGAATACAATGAAATTAGGATTAACGTTAAGGGATCCGATGCATTGCTAATTATTGATTTGTTTTTTCATCGGCCAACGTCCAGCATTTAAACGGTGTCGATACTACATTCCTTCTTACGTCCTAATCTGTGTTGTGTGAACAACGAACCTATTCAAAGACATATCTACCAGTTATGAAATCAATTGTTTTCGAAAAAGGTTACATGATCTAGAAATCATAATCATCAAGAAATCATCAATTTTTTTCCCTCAAATTTGATCATTGTAATTATGATTGTTTTTTGACATTTGACAGCTGTCAAACTGCAAAAACAATAATGTAAATAGCAACAATATTTCTCGCAACTTTTAAATAGTAAAAGCTTTCTCCTATTTTGACAGCAATAAAATTACAAAAACAGTTCGAGATTCAGTTCAACAATCTCCTCGAATTTCCTTACGATTATCTGATTGGAATTTTGAGAAGAATCTTGCATTGAGATTTAAAAATGCATCCTTATATGGAAGATTGTGTCTGTAGAAACTTTTATCAAGACATGCTTTGGAACGTTTGCTGTGAAGATGATTTTCATTTATCAGGTGCAGCAAATAGACAAAATTGCAGGTACTGGTTTGAAAACAACCGCTAGGAACTCCATAGTCTCAAAGTAACAGTGTGGTGTGCTGTTTTTAATGATCTTGCCAATGTGTGGTTCCAACAGGATGGAGCCACACTCTACATAGCACGCTAGCATTGGTAAATGCTGGAAATGTTTCCTGAACATGTCATTTCTTTGCCTGATGATATAGGGCCGACGTTCAAATTTGACATTTCGGGCAAGATGTGCATGCTATCTCGGGTTCATAACGTTATTATTAGGTTGTTGAAGAAAGTTAATTAAAATATTCTACCTACATCAAGTTGGGACGGATTAATGTTGAAACTATGTAAATTTCGGAGTCAAAGACGCTACTTTTATCAATAAACCAGTTCTCATTGCTTTTAAATATACATAATTGATATTTCTAGATTTAACGTACTGCGTTTTACCCAATAATAACGTTAAATGTAGATCTCAGAATCGAAACTCGAGAACGGTTAGGCAGCTTATGCATTTCTGTGCCTGTGATTTCTATATTTATAGATATATCGCACTGATGAGATCAAATAAGATCGAAACACGTATTTAGAGCATATTTAGAACGAAAAGGAAATATTACAGTAATTTAAAAATGCCGCCATCGCGCTCGTTCGTTTACGAGTTTAGTACGCTATAGGCTCATCAGAGTGTGCTAGCGTAAGGGTCTAATTTTTAACGTGGAATGAGACTCTTATACACAGTGAGTCGTTAAGAATGGGAAATCTGGAAACTGGGAATAGTAGAGCCTAAACTGTTGCTCGTTTAAGAGATACAGGGTGTTCAAGTTAATAATTTCATTTCTAAATTTTCCACTAACTTAGCAAGTTTTTATAGAATCAACTTGAAAATTGGTATTATTATATTTTTCAGCATGACGAATAAGAATTTGACATCAATTTTAACGTTGCTCATAGGTGGCGCTGATTACACACTGCCTGAATAGATAAATCGATCGTTTTGTGCGGAAGAAAATTTGAAAGAGCAACCTTTTTTACATGAAAAATACATACTTGTTTGATGTTGATATCTTGATCCGTTTTCGAGATATTTGCCTTCTAAAGTTTCAATGCAGTTCGGCCTATTAATACAATTTTTGATTTTTAAATACGAAGCTCAGGTAAATAATAAATAATAACAGCCGAGTTATTGGAAAATTTAGAAATGACATTATTAACATGAACACCCTGTATATCTTAAACGAGCAACATTTGTATAAGGCATGCCGCGGTCAATCGTCATATTTTAGGCTTTACTATTCCCAGTTTCCAGATTTCCCATTCTTAACGACTCACTGTGTACGGTACGGTCGCCAGCTTTAACGCCCTGTGATTTTTTTTCTTTGGGGGCTTCAAGTCCAAGATATCACTCTCAAACTCAAGTTATTTTACACGGTTTCAACGGGTGTTACTGCCAAACTATTTTTGACTAGGTTTTTCTAATTATGAATACCTATTGTGATCATCAACAAAATATCTGACACCTGTCAAAATGTAACTTGAAATAATCAAACAGTATTGTTAAAGGTTTTGAATTTACGACTGACTATAAGAGAGATTTGAGCGCGACTTAGTGTTAGAAATAAATAAAGAAAAATCTATCGATGTTTAGTTTTTTCTTTTAAGGGGAAAAAAAACTTAAATTTATTACAGCGGCAACATACATACATCACAGTTCTTTTTTTTTTTTTTTTTTTCTTCTAGAAAGATACCATTTAAGAGAAATTTAACGCAAAAACATCGGGCAGTTAAGAAGGAAACAAGCAAACTTCTTATCACATAAATCATCCAAATCCCATATATATATATTTTTTTATATTTCGGTATATTCAAGCACGCAAATACATTGGGGATTATAAATCACGTGCGTGCTGCGGAAAGGATGCCGAGAATTTAGAGAGAGAAAAAACGAGAAAGGGTTAGTTTTGATGGAACTTCTACGATATATCTCAAATTTTTTCTTCCGCTAAAGGGTCAGCCCCCTTTCTTCGAACTTAACGCGTAAATATACATTACGTGTCTTCCAGCACGTATTTACCATACACTACACCCTTAAGACCTCTCTATAGCCTGCTATATATACATATACGAGAATATTACATATGTAATATGTATATATACAGTGTGTCCCCCGATTACTGCCCGGAGAGGAAAATTTTTTTTTTTTTATTTTACGTAGAAAAGTTATTCTTAATAAAAAGTTTTGCTTGTCGAAATAGCCACTTTGCAGCAAATAAATTTGAGCTATGATCTACAGGGTGTTCATAAATTAAGAATATAAGAAAACGGTTCAAGAGTGAAGTACATTCATGCTTGATGTAACAGAAAAACATTATAACAAAAAGTTGTTTTTATACTTAAAAATAACACAAAATACAAAATTTGAAATCAAAATTAGTTGAAAACATTTAGGCAATAGGTAGCACAGTATCTACATGATATTAAATACTAAAATGCTATTCAAATGTCATTCCACCCACGTTTACGCATAATTCCACCCGTCTTTCGAACTCCTTGTAGCAATTTCTTATTTCTTGTAACGGAATGTCCGCGACACATTGTCTAATTTTGGTTTTTAGTGACTCAATATTATTCCCGAAATTGTTACTTTCATACACTTTTTGCTTTAAACGTCCCCAAAAGGTAGAAGTCCATGATCGTTAAATCAGGACTTCTAGGTGGGTATGGATTAGGACCATACCTGCCTATCCATTTAACGCCAAATTTATCATTTAGCCAATTACGTACACGGAGAGTGGAGTGTGAGGGACAGCCTTCCTGCTGAAAATAAGTTCTTCTCCTTTCATCTAAAGGCATATCTGATAATGCTTCGTAGAAATAATTGTCGAGCATTTCCAAATATGCATTTTGGTTTAAATTTCCGGGGAAGAAATAAGGACCAATTATACCATGATATGAAACTGCACACCAGACGTTTGCCTTTTTCGAATACTGGCTTCTGTTATGTATACGGAAATTTGGATTGTTTGTAGACCAATATCTGCAATTTTGAGAGCTAACTACCCCATTCGTAGTAAAAGTTGACGCATCGGAAAAAATAATGTGCTTTGCAAAAATTTCTATCTTCCAACAAATACTGTCCAATCCATAAACAAAAGTCCAAGCGTTTGGAATCATCACCCGTTTCCAGGTTATGGGAAAATTTCGGTTTGTAAGGTTTAAAATTGTTCGACTTGAAAATCCTTTGTAAATGGCTTTTACTCAGTTCTAATTTTTGCGCACGATTCCTGAGAGATAACTTTGGGAAATTTTCAACGTCATTTAAAGTGACTACAGTAGCAGCATCATCTTCGTCATACTTTTTTTCTTTTTTTCCTTTTTCCACCGTCCCTGTTTCTTGAAATCTCAAAACTACTCGTTTTACCGCAGAATGCTCAATATTAATATCTGGCCACCTTTGGCGACACACTTCGGCTACACCAGAATATGAGTATTGTTCGCCCAAACCATAACAGCGCACAATAAAATCTTCTGTTCAAGAGTTAACATTTTTTAATTATTCGTAACGCAATTTTTAAATGACACACAACCACAAAAAATAGGAGCTGTCAATTAAATAATACAGTCGTAGATTGCTTTCCATTGTTTCTCTCATGGCCGCATTGTCGCATTTTTAATATCATGTAGACACTGTGCTACCTATTGCCTAAATGTTTTCATCTAATTTTGATTTCAAATTTTGTATTTTGTGTTATTTTTTAAGTATAAACAACTTTTTGTTATAATGTTTTCCTGTTACATCAAGCGTGAATGTACTTCACTCTTGAACCGTTTTCTTATATTCTTAATTTATGAACACCCTGTAGATCATAGCTCAAATTTATTTGCTGCAAAGTGGCTATTTCGACAAGCAAAACTTTTTATTAAGAATAACTTTTCTACGTAAAATAAAAAATAAAAGAAATTTTCCTCTCCGGGCAGTAATCGGGGGACACACTGTATATGCAGTGTGGAACAGCCAAATGGAATAAATTCGATCACAAATAAATGAGGATGTATTGGGAAAAAACGCTTGGACATGTCGATTTGTATTTTTAAATGCGCGTTTTTTTCAAAAAAGAAAAAATTATACAGGGTGTGTCATGTGACAGTGGCCAATACCAACTTTCTTATTTTAAATGGAAACCCCTGCATATTATTTATTTTTTGGGTTTTTCGGAAAATTCTAGACATAATTCATGTACAATGTCCCATACCTATCTTCAACTGTTTCGGAAATATTAAGTGTTTTCAGATTTATTACGAAAATTAACATTAAAAAAAGAAAATTATTTTATTTCACAAATGTATTGCTGCATTACACTAAAAATCTATTTCCCATTTAGCTCTTGACATTGATAAAGTAAGCAAAAACCATTGCTGCGTTCCTTTTTACTGAAACGAAATTATAAAAATACAAAGACCGTTTTGTTTATTTTCGTAAAAACTCTTCTAGCCTTAGCAAGATGTTGTCCGCCTGCATGACAGTAGTGATCAGTGTCAGTGCTATTATTGTGGTTTGAATTTCGTTAACCGTACGTAATAATATCAGAAAATGGTTCATTTAACAGAAATGCACAAAATAACCATTGGTTATGGAGATAACACACGAACACAAATGGAAGTTTCTCGCTTATTTCACGAAAATTTCCAAATTTGCCGCCTGTATCCCAAGGAACAATTAGCAAAATAGAAAAACAGTTTTTGCGAGCTTGGTCATCTAAGACATATTAAAAAAGTAGCTGCCAATGCAGTAAGTGATGATACGAAATTGGATATTATGCTTGAGTTTCAAGAAAACCCACATAATTCTGGTCGGGAAAGCAGCCCCACTGTTCAACATTAGCCACACATCAATTTTTCGAGTATTAAAGGAAAGTAAAATGCATCCCTATAAAATGATGCCAACTCAGGAGCTCATGGAAGACGATTTCGATAGGAGAACGTATTTTTGTGAACAGATGATGGCAATGTTAGATAACAATGCGATCCAATTAGAAGATATTTTATTTTCTGATGAGAGCACATTTACACTTCACGGCCATGTTAATCGTCAAAATTGCCGCTATTGCGGTCTAATAAGAATCCTCACTGGATGAGAGAGGAACATACGCCGCAATATCCTGAAAAAGTTAATGTTTTGGGCAGGAATTGTTGGAAATCACATCGTTCATTGATGGTAACTTGAATGGAGATAAATATTTAGAGCTGCTCGAAAATAATGTCGTGCCAACTTTCGCAAACTTATATCCTAATCCAGCAAACCCACAAGTTCCTGCCAATACAGTATGGTTTCAGCAAGATGGAGCACCGCCCCATTTCCAAATTAATGTCCGGCAATACCTGAACCAAATTCTTCCAAATCGGTGGATAGGGAGGCGCGGATCGATAGAATGGCCAGCACGATCTCCTGATCTGACGCCATTAGACTACTTTTTGTGGGGATATGTCAAAAATCTTACAGTATACAAAACTAAATCCCTCAATTTAGATGACTTAAGAAGACGAATCGCGCTTGCGATTAGATCAGTCACGCCTGAGATGTTGAGTAATGTTAGAAGACATTTCTATACCAGATTAGCATGTTGCCAAGACGTTCGCGGCGAGCATTTTGAACATTTACTACATTGACATTAATGTTTTTTGTTTCTTTTTTTGTACATTATTAAGAAATAATCAGTATTACTTATTAGGTTTTTAGTGTAATGTAGCGAATTTGTGAAATAAAATAATTTTCTTTTTTTAATGTTAATTTTCGTAATAAATGTGAAAACACTTAATATTTCCGAAACAGTTGAAGATGGGTATGGGACATTGTACATGAATTATGTCTAGAATTTTCCGAAGAACCCAAAAAATAAATAATATGCAGGGTTTCCATTTAAAATAAGAAAGTTGATATTGGCCACTGTCACATGACACACCCTGTATAATTTTTTTTTTTTTGAAAAAAATGCGCATTTAAAAATACAAATCGACGTGTCCAAGCGTTTTTCCCAATACACCCTCGTTTATTTGTTATCGAATTTATTCCATTTGGCTGTTCCACACTGTATATACAAATGGGTGTGTGCTTGGTGTATTTTACTGCAACTACTCTCAAGTCTCAATCTATATTATACGTATACATATATGTCGGCAAGTTATTTCGTCGTCTGAATGACCAGATGGTGTGTATACCGGATGTCGTGGGTCGTTTCCGGGGTCGCCGGGCCGTTGCCGCAGTCGTGGGAAAGGCTAAAATACCGAAGGCAGAACGAATCTCCTATGAAAAGACAACAAACTCCACTAAGGTTGTCAGTTGACGGACTTTTTTTCATTTATGCCATCGATGATGATAATAATAATAATAATAATAATGGAAAATAAACACTGATTACGCAAGCTTGATTTATCTATTTAAACACGAGTTACTTAGAGTATAGTTGATGTAATGCTGATTTATCGAATGCGGGGGCTTTTTTTTTCTTGAAACGCGACGATGTGTACGGTGCCGACAAGTCGCGTGTACGATAGACTAAAACCTGATTACTGATTAGTTGCTCTCACATAATATTTAACTTTATTTATTTTTTTATTTTATCGAATAGAATTGTATAAAGTATTTTTTTGATTATATAGAGATTGATAACTTTTTAATGTCGATAAATTACTTTTAAAAAAAAAAAAACACGATAAAATATCCTCATAAAATCTTTCCCACTAATATTACAGCCTAATGCATTGCCTGGTAACTTCTAACAAGTTCACTCTAAAACAATTTCCTCGTAATCTTCAGATTTTTTATTTCCTAAGAAATTCTTTGTCACACTTTTAAAAGCAGTCCGTTCTAAATCGCTCAAGAGTACGTCAAATTCTCGATCTTGTTCTAACAGATTAATCTGGGGTCCTATAAAAATCCCCTCTTTAAGTTTTGCCTCAGATATATCAGGAAATTTTTGTTTAAGGTATCGAAATCCTGGTCCCTCTTTATCCAATGCTTTGACGAAATTTTTCATCAAACCTAATTTTGTGTATTGACGGTAAAAGTATTTTAGAGGCTCCGCCAACGAATTATGGACTACGTTCTTTTCTCCAGAAGTATGTATATTGTATTCTGGTTGGCCATTGCTTAACAGTATAGTGCAAATTTCTAGTTCGACTATCCCATTCACAAAGGAAACAGCAATTCTTTGTGAATCCAAGTTGTAGACCAAGTAGAATTGCAACTACTTTGAGATCAGCACTGATGTACCATTTATAGGTTTTGTAATTGATTTTATCAAGGAGACTTGTCATATTATCATGTTTCCTTCATGTGCTACACCATGACCAACAGGAATGGAGGGGTAGATGTTTCCTATATGTAGAAGGTCAGCTTTCAAACTCAATTTAGAGGCATCTATAAAAAAAAAAAAAACGCCATTCTTTCGGTTGGTGTTTGTTACCTAATTCTCGTATTAAACCGTCAACATTTTTGCAAAATGAAAGACCTTCTTAAGTTGAAAAATACTGTGATAGTTCTTTCTGGCGATTTCGATATGATGAGCTAACAACTTCCATCCTTGCAGTCTTGATCCTAATATTTCTGCCTTCTGAGTTTTTGATAAATTAAGATCTCGAACTACATCATTTAATTCCAATTGCTTTATTAAATGAGGCGTATCCTCTTGAGATGGCAAATATTCTTCAGCTGTGTTCTCCAACTCCTTCAAATACATTCTTCTATTTCGGTTTCAACATGTTTTTGGTTCGAAACATCCATAGGACTTGGTACTGGCAAAGATTCCGAATGAGGAACTGGACGAGTGGCATCAGATGGTAAATTAGGATAGGTAATTTTATCCTCATTTTTACTGGAAAACCCTGGGAAGGTGTTTGTACAGCAAAAGTAGCATAGTCTGTCGAATGATCCTTTTGTTCTCGCCAAATCATGGGCCTAGCAAATGGCATAGCTATGCTCTTACCTTTGATTGATTTGATTGGTTCTAGAGAGAAAAAAAGGGAGTGGTTTAACGACTATGACGTACAAATGAAGCCCAAACATGTTAAATCCTGTTCAGACATGCCCGTTAGCATGATAATAACTTGATAGTTTCTTTAAACTTACTCATAAAAGAGTATTTTTAGACATACAGTACATTTAATACATAATATATATGTATTAAAAAAAAAAAACATTTCTCAGAAACCTGACGTGATAGCCAATTTTTGAAAATATTTTTAGAATTACAATATAGACTTTTACGGTCACTATTCCATAAAAATGTATCTTTCGGGTGTTGCCGTGGTCGTTGTAACAAACTTTCAGCTTCTTCATACGTTCTCTAAAAACATCATAAGAAGACATCAACATCAGTCTTTAGAGAACTTCTGAAGAAACTGACACATAATGGTTCACAACGCGAAAAAAACGATCGAAATTGTTTACTCTTTAGTTTTAACAAATTTAACATTAAAAGTCGAATAAGTTTATGTTTTTGGGTATGCTAAATCTGAAATTATGCATAAAAAACCTGCATTTGTAAAAGCTACCCTAAAGTATAACCTTTAAATGCGAAAATAGATATCACTTGATCAGATGATATATTCAATGCAGTATGATCTTTCCCAATAACATTTACTAACTCTAAAATATCCGAATCAAATTGCCTTCTAGAATCGGTTAAATGTTGTAAACTGAAATATGGATGAGAACTTAATATTAATCGAAAAAACGAGTCCTCATTTTTATGCTTCTTTGATGATTTTCTCATGAAATGTGTACGAAATTTCTTCACATCTTTGTATTTTGCTTCCTGTGCTTCTTCTGACAATTCAGTAATGGGTGAAATTGTGTTATTAATGACCGAAGTTTCACGAAATAAAATCTTATGTACTGAAGTAGGCATATAATACCAATTGTACAATTCAACGTATTTTTGTGCTGTATCTAAATAATATTTTCGAAAATTATTTACATTAATGTCAAGAGCAACATTTATCATCTTCATTGCACATTCTAAATCGTAAATATCTAACCGTTGAGATTGACAGATGTGTCATACAAAACAATAATACGATTAACGGGTATTCTTCGAAATTAAACGCGATAGTGAATGGGAAATCACACGAAACACAATCCGCAATTATTAAAAGAGAACGTAGAACGCAGATTAAATTTCTCAAGAAAGAGAAACGCAAATCGAATAATATTTTGCATTCAATACAATGGCAATAATAATATCACGGTAAAAGGTTAAGAGAAAAAATATTAAGTGTCATAGTTTCAATTCTCAAAAACAATTATTACTTAAGTAGTAAGCGGGAATATTACTGCAACATTCACTTCGTACAATTTGTTTTATTCGCATCAGTCACCTTTTATAAAGAAAAAAAAAAAAAAAAAAAAAAAACGTTTAATGACACAGCGAGTCAAGCTTTAATTTTTGCGGAAGTACGACTTACTAACGTAATTGTTTTATCCGTTTTTTACTTGGAATTTCTTCTTATAATCGTCTATGTATATATTTATGTAGAAATATTTTGCAAGATGAAACTTGGGCGGATTCGCAAATATTTACATTAATTTAACAGCATTGAGTAAAGTTATATTTGTTAGAAACGCAATTCCTTTATCCAAGCTATGTTTGTATGTATGTACAGTCTGTTCCAAAATTAATGTCGCTTAATGTGATGGAAGAAACTAGGTTTGACCGACATTTATTTTAGAGCGCAATTACAATATTCATATTCATCAATCAAAAGGGGAAGATGATTTTTATTGCGGGGGTGACATTAATTTTGGAACAAACTGTACATGCATAGAGACGTAACGTATTCTACATTGTACAATAACTATTGTGTACGTATATGTGTACGTATAGAGAATCCATCGCAATTTCTACGCAATCGTGGAGGCTCGTTGTTATCGAAAAACTGTTCATTTGTTCACGTTTCGCGTAATAAATCACCGTCAACTTGTTTATTATTTATCCCATGCATTATGTTATGGTATTTGCGCTATGACCAACGTGATATATGTACATACAACTGATAATGAATTATCATACTTATACATAAAAGATTAACAAGTTATTACAAATTCGATATTGTGTTCAAGAGAGTACAATATTTTATCTTTTAACACAAATTCTACTAACAATATGGGAAACTAGTCGGCCGACCTAAAACAACAACGATTGCAAGAAAATCGTGTCAATTCAAAAATCAAATTATGTATATAACAAAATGAAAAATCAACCACCCCCTGTATAGTGAAATAAATTATTAAATTAAACGTCGAAAATAAAATAGAAACAAAGAAAAAAACAAATAAAACAAAAAGCATCTTCAGGAAAAATTAAATTAACAAAAATAACATTTCAAATATTTTCGATTTGAATGAAACTCGGTTGCAAAATAAAATTTTGTACAGGAGGTGTCCAAAAATAATGGTTCACCATTCTTAACTTTCTTATTATTGCAACTATGAAGTTAGTTAAATTAACAAGTTACAGGCATTTTTATAGAGAGAACAAATTTTTCCCTTTTTTTGGGTATACGGTTCCTTTGATTTGTTTATTTAATTAATAAAACAAATCATACGATTTCCATTTTCAAATATTGCTATAATAAGGCTAGGTACATTTTAATTTAGTTGTGAAATTATTATTGTAATAAACTTACATTACATTGAAAACATGGCTATTTAGCCTTTGTCGAAATTTTTAAAATTAGGAAAGTAGGACATTGTACGAGGGGAGCGTTTTTATATTCGCGGAATGGGGGATGAGGGGTGGAAATAAAAAACCGAATTATTTTTTCTTTTTCAATATATTCACCAATTTTTCTCTACATAATGGCACTCAACCTATTAAAAATGTCCCAAAGGAATCTGGCAAACATGTCAGCCATTGTACGAGCCAAAAACAAAACGTCAAAGTTGCGACATGGAAATCACCAGAAGTGTCAAAATGGAAGAGCAAAATCAAGATAATGCTGACCGTTTTCTACGATAAGATCAAAAGGAAGGAAATATTGGGATAGGCAGCCAAAATCAACAATGATTCATGGTTTGATTTTGGCTACCTATCCCAATATTTTCCTTCCCTTTTGACCTTAACGTCGTACAGCCAATACTTCCACTCTACTAATTTTCTACGATTCAAAGGGAATTATCCACGATGAATTCGTCTCAGAAGATCAGACGGCGAATGCGA
>CM043022.1:93750819-93799550 GCA_023690525.1 Holotrichia oblita
CACAGTCTATAAATTTAAAGTCTGAATTCTCGCAGCTATACAGCTTGATTTAGTCGTTGTTCTTTCTTTGTTGTTTTTTTATTTTTTCCTCTACTCATCTCTGTTCAACGTTATTCAATTCGATACGACGTCGTTTTCGTCTCTTTTTATACATACTTTATATACAAACACGTATATGGAGAGGACGGGCAACGAAACCTTTCCTTTTCTTTCATCAGCGACGCTAAAAGGTGACTTTTTTGGGGAGTGAAACGTTCGACTTGGATGCTGCTGCCGCATCCGATAATCAGCTGTTTTCAGTTATTCCATTCATTTATTCCCCCTTTTATACATACATTTATGTATATGTATATGCAATTTATTTAATTGGGGATTCACCCTGTATATAAAGCAAATGTTAATAATATTGCTTCCTGAACAGCTGATAAACTGTTGTGGATATTTCGTTAACATCAATAATTAGCGCGAAAGGCGTGGCAATATTCTTCTTTTTAAGACGGCATAGATCGTGATAAACATGCAGCTATATAGCTAAATTCTATACACTTTCCGTTACTTTCTTATTGCATAAGATGCTTCTAAAAGGTTAAATAAATCTAAGCTCTCCGTTAATTAATATTTATAATGGAGATTATAAATAGTAATTATTCTATCGTATTTTAATTTTTAAACACCCTGTATATATTCAGGATATAATTACAGCCCCGATATAGTTCCCACGTTTTTTTTCTCCTGTTTGTATTTTTTTCCAATTCATTCCCTAACGCGACATTGAAATTATGCAAATCGCAATTACTGTAAACGTTTCCGACTGCAAGCTGTGTTATGCCATTTTCGATTCGATCGGCTTCCACTGTATACACACATACATGCATGCATGCATACACACATACACTCTAGATCTGCTATCTAGGTATCTATCACGAGTTACTTACTACATGCTGCGGACTATCTAGAAGGAGTAAACGTGTAATTATGAGTTGGGTAACGTGAATGTTAAGCGCCAATACGTCGACAATCTTTGTTCTTATGAAAGTGTCTGTTGCGAATATCGGTGAGATGATGTAAAGTTAGAGAAATATTTAATGATTAATTTTTTTTTTTATATTGTACATGGAAAATTATAAACGCACACGAAAAAAAAATGATTCATATTCGCATCAGCCTCAGAAAACGGAAGATAGGAGGCAACATTCTTTGCTTTTATAATGAATGTGTGGATGATATCATCGGTTGTTCCCGAGAAAAATACTCAAATATTGCCAGTACGTGTGTAATAAGTGTTCGGAATCAATTAGAAGCATTGAAAACTTTTATGATTTTAGAAAATTAATAATAATAGGAATAATTGATATAACTAGCAAAGTATTTTTGACAGCTGTCAAATTCTAAAAATATTTTTTATAGTTAACGTTTTCGAAAATTCTGAAATTGCAGTTATTTTTACAAGTTAAATAGGTAGTCCTTCTTGGCTAATTTGATAATTGAAGCTGTCAAAATACACCGACACGATCGCTAAACAAGTCAAGTATGAAAATCGCAAAAGAAAATTCCAACAATTGTCAAATTCTAAAAACGGATATTTTCTCCTCTATTTTGACATTTGTATCTATTAAGATCTATCTGACATCTGTCAAATTGTAAAACCAGTTATTAGCTTGTAGATGCTAATAATTTTTTAGAAAGCTGTGAAACTCTATCCTTTATTTCTCGCTTATTTCGACGAATACACAAGTCCGACTTAAAAGCGACTTTTTTTCCTGTCAGCTGTCAAATTAGAAAAATGGTAAACTTTTTTACAATTACAACACTTGTAGTAGTTGGTTATGATTTTTTGAAAATTGTGAAGCTATAAAAACAGTTATTTTTAGGCGTTTAACAAGTGCAGGTGCGATTTTGTTTTCTTTTTATTTGACAATTGTAGCTGTCAAAATCACGATAACTTATTTTATACAATTCTAAGCCAAACAAATTCTTAAAAAAACTGATATTTCTCCCTTATTTTGACATTTGTAACTGTTAGGATATATCTGACATCTGTCAAATTGTAAAAACAATTATTTTTCACAATCTCAAACTTTGCAGGTGCCATTAATTTTTTAAACAGCTGTGAAACCCCATAATTTATTATCTGCTTGTTTTTGGAGGATGCTTAAGTCCGATTTCAATATATAATTTTTTTCCTATGAAAAAGGGACTTTCTTCTGACAGCTGTCAAATTATAAAAATTATTATTTTTTCCACAATTGTAGCATTTGTGGTGGTTATGATTCTTTGGAAGTTGTGAAGCTATAAAAGCAGTTATTTTTGGGAATTTAATTAGGTTTTTTTTTGACAATTGCGGCTGTCAAAATCATAATAACTGTAAAATCAGTTATTTTATACAATTTTAAGCCCAATCAATTCTGACATTGGTCGAATTCCAAAAAACAAAAAGAACCAGATATTTTTTACCCGCTTTTGACATTTATGATTGTTAAGATATATTGGACATCTGTCAAATTGGAAAACCAGTTATTTTTCACAATTTCAAACCTCGCCGATGCTACTAATTTCTTAGACAGCTGTGAAACCCCATAATTTATTTTCTAATCCGATTTCAATATATAATTTTTTCTTATGTAAAAGGGACTTTCTTCTACAGCTGTCAAGTTGTAAGAATAGTTCCTTTTCTTTATAATTACAGCACTTGCAATGGTTATAATTTTTCGAAAACTGTGTAGCTATAACAACAGCTATTTATAGCGTTTTTTTTAAATTTTTATTTGACAAGTGAAGCTGTCAAAATAAAATTCTCAAAAAAAAAACACTATCAACACAATAGCTGTAAAAACAATCACTTTGTACAAAATTCTGATAAGCAAATTTCTACTTCCTATTGAATGACAATTGTAAGCATTTAGACATTTTTGACATCTGTCAAATTGTAAAAACAGTTATTATATATCCGATTTTTTTTCCCGACAGCCGTCAAATTAGAAAAATAGTTACTTTTTTTACAATTACAACACTTACAGTAGTTGCTTATAATTTTTTTATTGTGAAGTTAAAAAACACTTACTTTACTTCAATCACAAAAACTTAATTTATACAATCGTAAGCCAAACAAATTCTGACATTGGTCGAATTCTAAAAAAACACTGATATTTCTCCCTTACTTTGACATTTGTAACTGCTAGGCTATATCTGACATCTGTCAAATTGTAAAAAGAATTATTTTCCCAAACTCAAAGCTTGCAGATGTCACTAATTTTTTTGACAGCTGTGAAACTCCTTCATTTATTTTCTGCTTGTTTTGGGAGGCTGCTCAAGTCCGACTTGACTGTGACTTGACTTTTTTTCTGACAGCTGCCAAATTATAAGAATAGTTCCTTTTCTTTATAATTATAGCACCTACAGTGCTTATAATTCTTCGAAAACTGTGTATAGCTATAACAGCAGTTATTTATAGCGTTTTTTTTTCTTTTATTTGACAATTACAGCTGTCAAAATCATAATAACTTATGTTATACAATTCTAACATTGGTCGAATATTAAAAAGACAACTGATATTTTGTCCCCTATTTTGACATTTGTAATTGGTAAGATATAGCTGACATCTGTCAAATTGTAAAAACAATTATTTTCCTAATCTCAAACCTTGCAGATGTCACTAATTTTTTAGACAGCTATGAAACTCCTTCATTTATTTTCTGCTTGTTTTGGAGGCTGTTCAAGTCCGACTTCACTGTAATTTTTCCTATGAAAAATTGACTTTTTTTTCTGACAGCTGCCAAATTATAAGAATAGTTCCTTTTCTTTATAATTATAGCACCTACAGTGCTTATAATTCTTCGAAAACTGTGTATAGCTATAACAGCAGTTATTTATAGCGTTTTTTTTCTTTTTATTTGACAATTACAGCTGTCAAAATCATAATAACTTATGTTATACAATTTTAAGTCAAACAAATCGTGACATTGGTCGAATTTTAAGAAGAAAACTGATATTTTGTCCCTAATTTTGACATTTGTAACTGGTAAGATATCTGTCAAATTGCAAAGACAATTATTTTCCCAATCTCAAACCTTGCAGATGTCACTAATTTTTTAAACAGTTGTGAAACTTCTTCATTTATTTTCTGCTTGTTTTGGGAGGCTGCTCAAGTCCGACTTGACTGTATGAAAAATGGACTTTTTTTTCTGACAGCTGTCAAATTATAAGAATAGTTCCTTTTCTTTATAATTATAGCACCTACAGTGCTTATAATTCTTCGAAAACTGTGTATAGCTATAACAGCAGTTATTTATAGCGTTTTTTTTTTTTTTGACAATTACAGCTGTCAAAATCATAATAACTTATGTTATACAATTTTATGTCAAACAAATTGTGATATTGGTCGAATTTTAAAAAGAAAACTGATATTTTGTCCCCGATTTTGACAGTTGTAACTGGTAAGATATAGCTGACATCTGTCAAATTGTAAAAACAATTATTTTCCCAATCTCAAACCTTGCAGATGTCACTAATTTTTTAGACAGCTGTGAAATTCCTTCATTTATTTTCTGCTTGTTTTAGAGGCTGCTCAAGTTCGATTTCAATACATATTTTTTTCCTATGTAAAATGAATTTTCTTCTGACACCTGTCAAATTGCAAGAATAGTTTCTTTTTTTATAAAGTTGGTTATAATTTTTCGAAAACTGTGTAGCTATAACACGATTAAAACAAAATCAACAAGCATATAAATTTGTGGGTCAATCAATATAAAAGATCGTCTAGCTAGAAAATACATAAAATCATTTATAAAGGCATTTCTGCCGCGCAGGAATAAAACTCGCATTACCATTTTTACGATTGCATTTTCTAGTTATACAGACAAGATACATATGTAACGTGTATATTTACAATTCGAATCGCTTACGAATCTATTTTTCCCCGGAATTCTACAGCATGAATCAAATCCCGAACATGTGATATGTGCTCTCAACAATTTTTCTGTTATTATTACATCGCATCGGAGGATCGTAATGACCGAACCATAAAACGTGAGAGATCTAGTAACGGGCGTTCGTTCTCCTCGTCATTTGTTTAGCATAATATCCAGATTTGAAAACCGATAAAGAGATGCGTGCATATCTCTAGGATTAGAAGTTTGATACACTTGCGGTGGACACCGTCATAAATATCCTGGCGCCTACACGTATTGAATTGTGTGGAAATTAATACCAGGGAGGTATTGTGAATATATTTTTATTACCTACCTTACATTTTTTCTTTCGTGTATATTATGTATATAGTTGTACATGAAGCTACATGAAACCGCTCTTATACAAGTACAAGTATTACAGTATGAGAGTTCCACAACTGTGTGTACTGTGAGCAAATCAAAGCGGCGCCAGTTGAACTGACCTTGCCGGGGGCCTCAGATACCCGAACCAGATATTCACGTAACTCTTTTTAATACATTTTCGCTCATTACATATTACATCTTTTCTAGTCTGCTCTGAGCCAGATACAGATATGTAGACAGTTTTCTAAATATGCTCGAGATATCCCAATTATAATAAATACCCTGCAGAAAATCAACTCTTGGATATGCAAACGGTTAAAGCCTAGACTAGCCTGCTTCGATAGATATATACAAGTATGTATACGAAAGAGCCTCAGTTATATTGGTCCGTTTCGTCTGTTGTACCAATCCTGCACGGGGAAAAATCAAGGTCAAAGAACTTTTCGTTCGCTTCTAGGTTAGATTGGCGCCTGGCACCATGTTGCGTACGGCTTTTGTTTATGAAGCAACCGTTTCGATATTGTTATTTTTTCCGGTCAAGTAATCGCCGTGTCCACCTTTTAGAAACTTCATCGACGGAGGCGTTGATGTTGCATAGACTTCCTGTTTTGTTTATGGCGCCAGATTCTTATTCCTTTTTTTTGCATCGACGCATACAATTGAATTGAGAGACGAAAAAAAAAAAATTAGATATAGCACAGAAGGGAAACTAATAAGCCTGTCGAAATCCAACGTTGTAGCGTTATGATGAATATCTGACGACGACACTTAATATTAAAGTACCTACTCGTAAATTGAAAAATAAATAAGAAAGCCTGTCGAATATAATTAAAAAGGAAAAAAAAAAACGGGATATTAAAGATGACCTTGAAAACATCATTTACATCACATGAGACGTAGGTATTCTGAACAAGGCACTAAATTAAGTTTTTTTTTTTTGTTTGCAGGAGATAACCTTGAACTTCCATCGTGAATATACCCATACTACTTAGATTTTTTGCAAGATTAGCTCAAGAGACATCTTCGTACGAAAACACATTGTTTCCTTTTAAATTATTTATTACTTTTTTGTATTTTGTTTTTAAATAACCTAAAACCTAAAAAAACTTGAAATAAAAGGTGTTGATCGACGCCTTTAGAAAAAAAAAGAACCCGAATAAACCTGCATTAACTCACAATGTATTGCTACTCGCTGTTATATTACTTCCTGTATAATTGTGACTTGTTTTGTACGCTAATGAAAAAGTTGTAAAGTGCTGGGAATGTACAATCGTGGACATGATTTAATTCACATCTTCGAATGTTGTAATTTCAACTTCCTGCTTATTATAAAGGGTGTTTCAATAATCTGTAGAAAAGTATTGTATTTGGTGGCCTAAACTTGTGACTTCAAATACCTCTACAGCCAAAACTGAGGAAGTTAGTTCCGGCTCTTCTACTCAATTTTTTCCACACTTTTCCGTCCCTCGCCAATGCTTTCATTTCTTTTGAGTTTTTTTCCCTTTCTTCGCCTCCCTCCCTCCCAGTTCTCTTATCTGATAAACCCATCGTCTCCTAGGTCTTCCTCTTCTTCTGTTTTTTTTTGAGTAAGCGGTCTCCATTATTCTTCTCGTGAAACTATTTGTCTTCATCCTTACTAACGTACCATCGAATAAAAAAAAAATTGGTGTAGGCTATGTAGATGTTTTTGGTCGTTGCCTTAGCCACATAATGACATTTATTATTTCAAATTATAAATGTCAAGGAATAAATGTCATTATGTGAAAGTGGCTAAAGTAACAATCCATTTTCGATTTTTTTCGTACCAGTTTAGTTGATTTTTCCTCATTTTCCTCGTTATTAGTTCTTGGTTTGTTATTTTCCTGATGTCTTCATTCTTGATCCTATCCAGATCCTATTCATCTCCATTGCATTTATTCTAGGACTCATCTTTCTTCCTCAATATCCAGTTTTCACATGCATATATTATTATAGGCAATGTTATTGTATTCTAAATTTGCATTTTTGTCTCCATATCAATACCTCTGTGTCCGAGGATTGTCTTATTTAATGAGTAGTATATTCTTGTCGATTTGTTTTGTCTCTCTAGTGTCTTTAACTTCCCTGTTAATTTTATTATCTAGATTTTCATTAACAATCATTACCTTAGTTTTATTTAGGCTAATCTCAATTTTCACCTTTTCTATTTCCTCAGTCCAGATATTCATTAGTTTTTGTGTTTTTCTTCTAAAATTTCCTACGAGGACCACATCATCTGCATATAACAAGCTACTCACTTTTACCGGTTCTAGTTTGTTATATCCAATTATTGTGTCAACTTGTTCAGTTTGTGCTTTTATGCGTTTAATTCTTTTGTCCATCATTATCACGAATAGGAGTGGGCTCAGACTATCTCCTCGTTTTATTCCTCTTTTCATTTCGAATTCTTCCAATTTTTGCCCCTCGATTTTGTCTCATATGTGATTGTGATGGCCTCTTGCAGGTCTTCCCAAACATGTTCAATGATGTTGAGGTCTGGGCTTTGAAGCGGCCAAACCATAGTTTCCGCAATACCTTATTCGGCTAACTCATTCAAATATTGTTTTACGATCCCACTTGCCGAGGGGGAAACAGATTCATCAAACGGTTATCGAGCTAGGTAATATTTATATGATGAAAAAGTTGTCCAGAAAATTGATGAAAGTTTGAACGGTCACAGCACTCAAACGCGTTAATGTGCCTTGTTGGGAGTTTGTCCTCTCGTTTATGAACCAACTTGCCCAGAGCGAAGCAGGTTCATCAAACGATTCTCGAGAAAATATCGATGAAATTTTAGCCCTATAAGGCGTTAATGTGCCCTGCTGTTCTTGCCCCACGCAAGAACAGAACCTCCCTCATTCTTTATGGTAGGCTGCAGATAGTCGTGACTTAATACTTCGTTTGTCCTCCTCCGCACAAACTGTCCTCTTCGAAATACAAAGATTTCAAATTTGGACTCATATTAATTTTTTCCATATTATAAAAGTTTTTGCTTGTTTGCCTTCCGAAACAATGATTTTTTGCGAGCTATGCGACCTCTAAGGGCTTACTGGATGAGATGTTTACGAACTGTCGACGAATGGACTATAACATTTCTGGTTTCTTGGAGATCTTCAGCTAACTGCAAATAATTATCTTATTTCCTTAAGCTTTTTAGGTCTTCAAGCGTCTTTTTGATGTTCTCCTGATCCCTTGCGTAATATTTTTTGAACAGCAGTTTTCGAACACCCCATTTCTACAGCAATTCCGCGTTGAATTGTTGAACGGGTCGATGCCCGCAGTGGTCAGGCGGCTGACTATTGTTGTGAGAGGACGATAGGCGCCGAGGTTCAATTCTCTGGAGCGACGGTGACATTTTTTCAGAGAGTTTAATCCCGGATCGACTTGCCATTCGCTGTTGGGAGCAAAGTGATTAACAGCGCCGCATCATAAAAGGCGATATGATGCTGTCACAAAGCCAATTGAACACACAAAAACTACACCGCGAGAGTTGCAGTGATAGCCAGACAAGTAATACAGCTTACGGAGTCACTGCAACTAAGCACCCACCACTTAAAAAAAAAATGTAACCTTGCTCTTTAAAAAAAAACCCCTATGGCGATCGTGAATCGCTATAATTCTAAAACCTACACAGAACATTTTCATTTTACTTTTAACAAACAAGAAATTGAAGCTTATCACTTTCTAGACAAGTACCACATCCGTACAACACTAAATATCACAAATCACTGCTTCAAATTTAAAAGAAATCTCTTTACTGAGCTCATTAATCTCTTAAAGGGCTTTCTCTGTGCTTTCTTTTTTTGTTTGGAGATCTCGTTTCGCTGGTGTTTTAGTGCCTGAAGGTGGCTTCACATGCAAGCTTTTTAACAGACAGTGGACACAGGATTTTAAATTTCCAATATTTTAGAGTTTCAAGGTCAGTACGCAAAAAAGTTAGTTCAACTTCAACTTTTGCCGTACGAAAATGATATATACAGGGTGCCCGGAAGATGATATGCACATAAAGCATAATAATAGCAGTCAATGCATTTCTAAGGGTCATATTTCTAGTCCGTGCTTGAGGTTGTGTCGATGCTTGAGCACGCGATTTTGACATAAATGTCATTACAAATCTGTCAAAATCGCGTGCTCAAGCATCGACACAACCTCAAGCACGGACTATAAATATGACCCTAAAAGAGTTAGGTTATAGTTATCATTTTGTTTGAAGTCAATTTTTGTATGCTGTCATGTGAAAAATTACGATAAAAAAGCTGCTGAAAAGCTTGCATGTGAAGCCATCTTGATTCTTTCGGGGTCATTGTTAAACGTTTTTTTCTTGCATTTTTGAAGTTTCTCACTTAATTTGTTGGTTATCGTTCAATGAATCGAGATTCTCTGGTGAGGTTAAAATTGTGTTGTTCATTGTGTGCGCTCCCCGATTAGATTATTTTCGCTGCTGACAGAGCAGCTTGTACGGAGTCAATTAAAGTCAAAACTTGGCATCGTGGCATAACATGCTCATATGCTTACCTAGCGGATGATATGTTTTTGCTCCAAATTCCGATTTCTACAGGGACTGCAGAACTTTTCACAACAATAACAAACCATCATATTAACAAAATCTCAAAATAAAGAAAGAAGTTTCGATATCAAAGTTTTAGTTTCGTCTATATTATATTGTCCACGATTGTACTGTCTATACACATTGTATGCAGTAACTATTGAATAGAGTGCTGTAGTAGTAGGGAGAAAAAAAGAAGTAAGTAGTAGACAATAATGAAATGTTAATGCTAATAGTTGGCGCCTGTATTCTACCGTGCACAACTCATTATGAAAACTGCCCGAGCAAAATACACTTAGAAGAAACACACCGGTAAATGAATAATCGAATATCAACACTGTGATTTAATGCGTTTCGCAATTGTCTCTTTTGTAGTCCGTTTTTTTCCGTTCAGTTTTTTTTTTTTTTGTTTTGTTTGGGTATCTTTTGTTTGCCACACTTTTTTTCAATTCAATTGAATAGGTAACAATACCTATTACATAAGGTAAACTCCTTCTTTTCTGTGTTCGTTTAACCTTTGATCCTTGTTATTTATTCTGAAGATAGAAATTTGGATTACTTCTGCATATCTTATAATTATTACTTAATCGCAGTAGAGTACATATTTTCAAATCTAATCTTCATTTTTATATCAAAAACTTAATCAAGATAACATTGAAAATTATATTATGATATATCATCGATGAAAAACACTTATGTCACGTATTATATAGATCGTTTAATTTCCTATATAGATAATTAAATACTCACTTAACGACAAGACCTCTTGCAGCAAATTATACTCATCTTTATCTTGCAATTCGTTCAATAAACCATCTACGATTTCTTCGGGGGTTGTAGCTCTCGTAACAATATCTGATGTTAAGGTTATAACCCTAAAATATTAGTATCAAAAATCTATCGGCGACACTAAACCCTTCAAAAATTATTTAAAAAAAAATAAACCAAACTTACAATCTTGATGTTCTTCATCGCTATTAGCGTTTTCATCCTCCGACATGTTCTAAAAATACACCCCTCCCCTATTTAATCTTATATAAAAGGTATTACTTTCGAGCAGTTTCGTCTAACACTGAGCTCTCGTTCTTAGAAGTGAAATGGTGTAATAGGGTAGCTTAGTTATTTTTATCTGTAACCATTATCACTTTTAGAATAAGGTGAAAACGCAATAGAGTAATTATCTGAGAAGCGCTTCGTCGTTTTCGTGTCGTGGATATTAAAAAAGGAAAAAAAGGGGTAAGAATGGTTTGCATACAGTCTCATGTTTATACAGGCGAATAAGGTTGTCATTAGCGTCGACTTAGTTCTCTTTAAAATGTTAAGTTTTCCTGTAACAAGGGGCTTAAAAATCTAGTTTTTTTTTTTTACCTATTTTTAACGGTGAAAAATTCAATTTTTTATTTGTTAGTTAGAAAGAATTTGCAAACATAAAAGATCTTAAACTTAGAATTTAGATTTATTCTCGCTCCGCCAATGGCGAAGCGAACATATTGTAGTTATTTTCACGTAAAAATTATCTATTGTAGACATTGATCGAGTATCCTATGACGCAAACAACACTGTGAAAATGATCGTTTGTCACGAAATTGGCTACAATACAATGAAATTAGGATTAACGTTAAGGGATCCGATGCATTTATAATTATTGATTTGTTTTTTCATCGGCCAACGTCCAGCATTTAGCTGGTGTCGATACTACATTCCTTCTTACGTCCTAATCTGTGTTGTGTGAACAACGAACCTATTCAAAGACATATCTACCAGTTATGAAATCAATTGTTTTCCAAAAAGGTTACATGATCTAGAAATCATAATCATCAAGAAATCATCAATTTTTTTTCCTCAAATTTGATCATTGTAATTATGATTGTTTTTTGACATTTGACAGCTGTCAAACTGCAAAAACAATAATGTAAATAGCAACAATATTTCTGGCAACTTTTAAATAGTAAAAGCAGTTGCTTTCTCCTATTTTGACAGCAATAAAATTACAAAAACAGTTCGAGATTCAGTTCAACAATCTCCTCGAAATTCCTTACGATTATCTGATCGGAGTGTGAGAAGAATCTTGTACGATGTCTGTAGAAACTTTTATCAAGACATGCTTTGGAAGATTTGCTGTGAAGATGATTTTCATTTATCAGGTGCAGCAAATAGACAAAATTGCAGGTACTGGTTTGAAAGCAACCTCTAGGAACTCCATAGTCTCAAAGTTACAGTGTGGTGTGCTGTTTTTAATGACCTTGCCAATGTGTGGTTATAACAGGATGGAGCCACACTCTACATAGCACGCTAGCATTGGTAAATGCTGGAAATGTTTCCTGAACATGTCATTTCTTTGCCTGATGATATTGGGCCGACGTTCAAATTTGACATTTCGGGCAAGATGTGCATGCTATCTCGGGTTCATAACGTTATTATTAGGTTGTTGAAGAAAGTTAATTAAAATATTCTACCTATATCAAGTTGGGACGGATTAATATTGAAACTACAGTCCCTGGCCACAATATTAGGGCCACCTTAAAAAGTTTATTTTCTATCTCCGAGCTAATATAGTTCCGAGATGTGTACTAAAATGAATAATATTAATACTTAGTATTTATTACACATATTCTAAGTACATTTCTGCCTAATAAATCTCTAGAGTGCCCCTTCGCCGGTGTCTTAACAAGTGGGTTCAGTATCGTTCCAGCTGTGTTATTGTAAAAATAACCAGTTTATTTGTGAAAGATATCGAAGATTATTGTTAGTGTAGAATGTTTTAAAATCAATTGTTTGTTCAAGACAAAACAATACTATTGCACGATTAAAAGCAAACGTTGAAGATGTGTGGCAAAATTACCAAAAAATCAAACAGTATGCCGAAAAGGAACAGGGATGTGATCAAGAATAGGGGTGGAATTACTAATTGTTAATACAATGCATGGAAATATTATTTTCCTAGACTACTGCAATCAATTTATCTGTTTAAATTTTTCATTTATTTAAATATTTCAATAAAACCGTCTTATGAGTAGGTGGCCCTAATATTGTGGCCAGGGACTGTAAATTTCGGAGTCAAAGACGCTACTTTTGTCAATAAACCAGTTCTCATTGTTTTTAAATATACATAATTGATATTTCTAGATTTAACGTACTGCGTTTTACCCAATAATAACGTTAAATGTAGATCTCAGAATCGAAACTCGAGAACGGTTAGGCAGCTTATGCATTTCTGTGCCTGTGATTTCTATATTTATAGATATATCGCACTGATGAGATCAAATAAGATCGAAACACGTATTTAGAGCATATTTAGAACGAAAAGGAAATATTACAGTAATTTAAAAATGCCGCCATCGCGCTCGTTTACGAGTTTAGTACGACATAGGCTCATCAGAGTGTGCTAGCGTAAGGGTCTAATTTTTAACGTGGAATGAGACTCTTATACACAGTGAGTCGTTAAGAATGGGAAATCTGGAAACTGGGAATAGTAGAGCCTAAAATGTTGCTCGTTTAAGAGATACAGGGTGTTCAAGTTAATAATTTCATTTCTAAATTTTCCACTAACTTAGCAAGTTTTTATAGAATCAACTTGAAAATTGGTATTATTATGTTTTTCAGCATGACGAATAAGAATTTGACATCAATTTTAACGTTGCTCATAGGTGGCGCTGATTACACACTGCCTGAATAGATAAATCGATCGTTTTGTGCGGAAGAAAATTTGAAAGAGCAACCTTTTTTACATGAAAAATACATACTTGTTTGATGTTGATATCTTGATCCGTTTTCGAGATATTTGCCTTCTAAAGTTTCAATGCAGTTCGGCCTATTAATACAATTTTTGATTTTTAAATACGAAGCTCAGGTAAATAATAAATAATAACAGCCGAGTTATTGGAAAATTTAGAAATGACATTATTAACTTGAACACCCTGTATCTCTTACACGAGCAACATTTGTATAAGGCATGCCGCGGTCAATCCTCATATTTTAGGCTTTACTATTCCCAGTTTCCAGATTTCCCATTCTTAACGACTCACTGTGTACGGTACGGTCGCCAGCTTTAACGCCCTGTGATTTTTTTTCTTTGGGGGCTTCAAGTCCAAGATATCACTCTCAAACTCAAGTTATTTTACACGGTTTCAACAGGAGTTACTGCCAAACTATTTTTGACTAGGTTTTTCTAATTATGAATACCTATTGTGATCATCAACAAAATATCTGACACCTGTCAAAATGTAACTTGAAATAATCAAACAGTATTGTTAAAGGTTTTGAATTTACGACTGACTATAAGAGAGATTTGAGCGCGATTTAGTGTTAGAAATAAATAAAGAAAAAATCTATCGATGTTTAGTTTTTCTTTTAAGGGGAAAAAGAAACTTAAATTTATTACAGCGGCAACATACATACATCACAGTTCTTTTTCTTTCTTTTTTTTTCTTCTAGAAAGATACCATTTAAGAGAAATTTAACGCAAAAACATCGGGCAGTTAAGAAGGAAACAAGCAAACCCCTTATCACATAAATCATCCAAATCCCATATATATATATTTTTTTATACTTCGGTATATTCAAGCACGCAAATACATTGGGGATTATAAATCACGTGCGTGCTGCGGAAAGGATGCCGAGAATTGCCGAGAATTTAGAGAGAGAGAAAAAAACGAGAAGGGTTAGTTTTGATGGAACTTCTACGATATATCTCAAATTTTTCTTCCGCTAAAGGGTCAGCCCCCCTTTCTTCGAATTTAACATTACGTGTCTTCCAGCACGTATTTACCATACACTACACCCTTAAGACCTCTCTATAGCCTGCTATACATACATACATATACGAGTATATTACATATGTACCATACATATACAGGGTTTTCAAACTTAAGTCGGCACTATTGCTAACTTTGTTATTATTGGAGCTACAAAGTTGGTTAAATAGGCAAACTAGTGTAGTTTTTCAAGCAAATTACAATGGCATTAAAAAAAAATAATTGACGTACTGGGTCACGTGATATTGTGAAAAACGTAATTTTTTTAAATGGAACACCCAGTATACAGTTCTCACGATCGACAGAAAATTTAATTCTGAACAAAAACTTTCTTATGAACTTTTATCCTAAAGTCACGATCGACATAATAACAGAGTTATTGATGATTTTTCAAATTTGCCAAGGTGGCTGTTATTTCATAAACAACATTCGATTGTTTTGCAAATGTCATCAACATTGAAATATTGCATGAAACCTCTGTCAGTAAGCAATTAACATTTTGTGTTTATTGATGAAAAAATGCCTTTCACGCATTTAGAAAAATGTGATATGATGGAATGTTACATCGTTTGTAATAAAAATTCCCTGCAAGCTCGTGAACGTTACGGTGTTTTATTTCCTACGCGCAACTTGCCAGATCGAAGGTACTTTTTACTTTTGTACCGTAAGTTTCGATCAAATGAAAATGTGTTCAAGAAAACTAGAACCAAAAAACAATTTATAATAAGTGAAGCAACTGAAATTAACGTCTTAGCTTTCTTCTTTCTAAGCTAATCCTAATAATGCAATTAATGATTTAAAGGAAGAAAGTGGACTATCTTTGGGAACTATTCACAATATCCTAAAAAACATAAGTTTGTGCCGTTCAGATACAGACCTATTCAGACGTTGGTACCGGGAGATCAAGAAAGACGGACTCAGTTTTGTGAGTGGTACATTAATCAAATTAGACTTAACCATAATTTTTGGCGTTTGGTTCTTTGGAGTGACGAATCAAATTTCTCCAACAGGGAGAACAGCCACTATTGGAGTCGAGAAAACCCGATGCTTTTCCGTCCTTGTAATCCGCAGAGACGCTTTAGTGTTAATGTTTGGTGTGGCTTGATGGATTCAAGAATTGTAGGTCCCGTATTTTATCAAGGTGTATTAACTGGCGAGAGGTATGTCGAAATGTTAACCGCTACCGCTAATTCCTTGGATAATTCTTGGATGACCTGAATTTAATGGATAGACAACAGATATTCTTTCAACAAGATGGCGCTCCTGCCCATAATGTTCGCCAAATTCATAACTTATTACATGACCTTTTTGATGGCCGATATCTATCAAGTAACGGGCCTATTCGTATGCCTCCCCGATCACCGGACATAACACCTTTGGATTTCTTCTTTTGGGGATTTGTGAAAAGTGCAGTGTATTTGTGAAAGACGGTATGATACTCTTGAAGATCTCCAGCAAAGCATCAGCCATGCTATTAATAATATTGATGGTAGAATCATTGCTAAGGCTACTAGAAGCGTTAACAGGCGGGTTCAAAAGTGCTTGGAGCAAGAGGGTGATGTTTTTGAGCATCTGCTCTGAATTTAAAATTTCTTGTTTTTTTTTATTTTCGAAACTAATAAAATAACTAAAATAAACAATACTGTTTTTAGTTTCTAAAAACAATCAATCAATAACTCTCAATAACAATCATCAATAACTTATTATTGACTTTAGGATAAAAGTTCATAGGAAAGTTTTTGTTCAGAATTAAATTTTCTGTCGATCGTGAGAACTGTATACTGGGTGTTCCATTTAAAAAAATTACGTTTTTCACAATATCACGCGACCCAGTACGTCAATTATTATTTTTTTAATGCCATTGTAATTTGCTTGAAAAACTACACTAGTTTGCCTATTTAACCAACTTTGTAGCTCCAATAATAACAAAGTTAGCAATAGTGCCGACTTAAGTTTGAAAACCCTGTATACAATGGGTGTGTGCTTGGTGTATTTTACTGCAACTACTCTCAAGTCTCAATCTATATCATACGTATACGTATATGTCGGCAAGTTATTTCGTCGTCTGAATGACCAGATGGTGTGTATACCGGATGTCGTGGGTCGTTTCCGGGTCGCCGGGCCGTTGCCGCAGTCGTGGGAAAGGCTAAAATACCGAAGGCAGAACGAATCTCCTATGAAAAGACAACAAACTCCACTAAGGTTGTCAGTTGACGGACTTTTTTCATTTATGCCAACGATGATGATAATAATAATAATAATAATAATGGAAAATAAACACTGATTACGCAAGCTTGATTTATCTATTTAAACACGAGTTACTTAGAGTATAGTTGATGTAATGCTGATTTATCGAATGCGGGGGCTTTTTTTTTTGTTGAAACGCGACGATGTGTATACGGTGCCGACAAGTCGCGTGTACGATAGACTAAAACCTGATTACTGATTAGTTGCTCTCACATAATATTTAACTTTATTTATTTTTTTATTTTATCGAATAGAATTGTATAAAGTATTTTTTTGATTATATAGAGATTGATAACTTTTTAATGTCGATAAATTACTTAAAAAAAAACACGATAAAATATCCTCATAAAATCTTTCCCACTAATATTACAGCCTAATGCATTGCCTGGTAACTTCTAACAAGTTCACTCTAAAACAATTTCCTCGTAATCTTCAGATTTTTTATTTCCTAAGAAATTCTTTGTCACACTTTTAAAAGCAGCCCGTTCTAAATCGCTCAAGAGTACGTCAAATTCTCGATCTTGTTCTAACAGATTAATCTGGGGTCCTATAAAAATCCCCTCTTTAAGTTTTGCCTCAGATATATCAGGAAATTTTTGTTTAAGGTATCGAAATCCTGGTCCCTCTTTATCCCATGCTTTGACGAAATTTTTCATCAAACCTAATTTTATGTGTATTGACGGTAAAAGTATTTTAGAGGCTCCACCAACGAATTATGGACTACGTTCTTTTCTCCAGAAGTATATTGTATTCTGGTTGGCCATTGCTTAACAGTATAGTGCAAATTTCTAGTTCGACTATCCCATTCACAAAGGAAACAGCAATTCTTTGTGAATCCAAGTTGTAGACCAAGTAGAATTGCAACTACTTTGAGATCAGCACTGTAGATGTACCATTTATAGGTTTTGTAATTGATTTTAAGTATCAAGGAGACGTGTCATATTATCATGTGTTTCCTTCATGTGCTACACAATGACCAACAGGAATGGAGGGGTAGATGTTTCCTATATGTAGAAGGTCAGCTTTCAAACTCAATTTAGAGGCATCTATAAAAAAAAAAAAAACGCCATTCTTTCGGTTGGTGTTTGTTACCTAATTCTCGTATTAAACCGTCAACATTTTTGCAAAATGAAAGACCTTCTTAAGTTGAAAAATACTGTGATAGTTCTTTCTGGCGATTTCGATATGATGAGCTAACAACTTCCATCCTTGCAGTCTTGATCCTAATATTTCTGCCTTCTGAGTTTTTGATAAATTAAGATCTCGAACTACATCATTTAATTCCAATTGCTTTATTAAATGAGGCGTATCCTCTTGAGATGGCAAATATTCTTCAGCTGTGTCCAACAACTCTGAAATGTATTCTTCCATCTCAGCTTCAACATGTTCTTGGTTCAAAACATCCATAGGACTTGGTACTGGCAAAGATTCCGAATGAGGAACTGGACGAGTGGCATCAGATGGTAAATTAGGATAGGTAATTTTATCCTCATTTTTACTGGAAAACCCTGGGAAGGTGTTTGTACAGCAAAAGTAGCATAGTCTGTCGAATGATCCTTTTGTTCTCGCCAAATCATGGGCCTAGCAAATGGCATAGCTATGCTCTTACCTTTGATTGATTTGATTGGTTCTAGAGAGAAAAAAGGGAGTGGTTTAACGACTATGACGTACAAATGAAGCCCAAACATGTTAAATCCTGTTCAGACATGCCCGTTAGCATGATAATAACTTGATAGTTTCTTTAAACTTACTCATAAAAGAGTATTTTTAGACATACAGTACATTTAATACATAATATATATGTATTAAAAAAAAAACATTTCTCAGAAACCTGACGTGATAGCCAATTTTTGAAAATATTTTTAGAATTACAATATAGACTTTTACGGTCACTATTCCATAAAAATGTATCTTTCGGGTGTTGCCGTGGTCGTTGTAACAAACTTTCAGCTTCTTCATACGTTCTCTAAAAACATCATAAGAAGACATCAACATCAGTCTTTAGAGAACTTCTGAAGAAACTGACACATAATGGTTCACAACGCGAAAAAAACGATCGAAATTGTTTACTCTTTAGTTTTAACAAATTTAACATTAAAAGTCGAATAAGTTTATGTTTTTGGGTATGCTAAATCTGAAATTATGCATAAAAAACCTGCATTTGTAAAAGCTACCCTAAAGTATAACCTTTAAATGCGAAAAATAGATATCACTTGATCAGATGATATATTCAATGCAGTATGATCTTTCCCAATAACATTTACTAACTCTAAAATATCCGAATCAAATTGCCTTCTAGAATCGGTTAAATGTTGTAAACTGAAATATGGATGAGAACTTAATATTAATCGAAAAAACGAGTCCTCATTTTTATGCTTCTTTGATGATTTTCTCATGAAATGTGTACAAAATTTCTTCACATCTTTGTATTTTGCTTCCTGTGCTTCTTCTGACAATTCAGTAATGGGTGAAATTGTGTTATTAATGACCGAAGTTTCACGAAATAAAATCTTATGTACTGAAGTAGGCATATAATACCAATTGTACAATTCAACGTATTTTTGTGCTGTATCTAAATAATATTTTCGAAAATTATTTTCATTAATGTCAAGAGCACTATTTATCATCTTCATTGCACATTCTAAATCGTAAATATCTAACCGTTGAGATTGACAGATGTGTCATACAAAACAATAATACGATTAACGGGTATTCTTCGAAATTAAACGCGATAGTGAATGGGAAATCACACGAAACACAATCCGCAATTATTAAAAGAGAACGTAGAACGCAGATTAAATTTCTCAAGAAAGAGAAACGCAAATCGAATAATATTTTGCATTCAATACAATGGCAATAATAATATCACGGTAAAAGGTTAAGAGAAAAAAATATTAAGTGTCATAGTTTCAATTCTCAAAAACAATTATTACTTAAGTAGTAAGCGGTAATATTACTACAACATTCACTTCGTACAATTTGTTTTATTCGCATCAGTCACCTTTTATAAAGAAAGAAAAAAAAACGTTTAATGACACAGCGAGTCAAGCTTTAATTTTTGCGGAAGTACGACTTATTAACGTAATTGTTTTATCCGTTTTTTACTTGGAATTTCTTCTTATAATCGTCTATGTATATATTTATGTAGAAATATTTTGCAAGATGAAACTTGGGCGGATTCGCAAATATTTACATTAATTTAACAGCATTGAGTAAAGTTATATTTGTTAGAAACGCAATTCCTTTATCCAAGCTATGTTTGTATGTATGTACAGCCTGTTCCAAAATTAATGTCGCTTAATGTGATGGAAGGAACTAGGTTTGACCGACATTTATTTTAGAGCGCAATTACAATATTCATATTCATCAATCAAAAGGGGAAGATGATTTTTATTGCGGGGGGTGACATTAATTTTGGAACAAACTGTACATGCATAGAGACGTAACGTATTCTACATTGTACAATAACTATCGTGTACGTGTATGTGTACGTATAGAGAATCCATCGCAATTTCTACGCAATCCTGGAGGCTCGTTGTTATCGAAAAACTGTTCATTTGTTCACGTTTCGCGTAATAAATCACCGTCAACTTGTTTATTATTTATCCCATGCATTATGTTATGGTATTTGCGCTATGACCAACGTGATATATGTACATACAACTGATAATAAATTATCATATACATAAAAGATTAACAAGTTATTACAAATTCGATATTGTGTTCAAGAGAGTACAATATTTTATCTTTTTAACACAAATTCTACTAACAATATGGGAAACTAGTCGGCCGACCTAAAACAACAACGATTGCAAGAAAATCGTGTCAATTCAAAATCCAAATTATGTATATAACAAAATGAAAAATCAACCACCCCCTGTATAGCGAAATAAATTATTAAATTAAACGTCGAAAATAAAATAGAAACAAAGAAAAAAACACGTAAAACAAAAAGCATCTTCAGGAGAAATTAAAGTAACAAAAATAACATTTCAAATATTTTCGATTTGAATGAAACTCGGTTGCAAAATAAAATTTTATACAGGGGGTGTCCAAAAATAATGGTTCACCATTGCTAACTTCCTTATTATTGCAACTATGAAGTTAGTTAAATTAACAAGTTACAGGCATTTTTATAGAGAGAACAAATTTTTCCCTTTTTTTGGGTATACGGTTCCTTTGATTTGTTTATTTAATTAATAAAACAAATCATACGATTTCCATTTTCAAATATTGCTATAATAAGGCTAGGTACATTTTAATTTAGTTGTGAAATTATTATTGTAATAAACTTACATTACATTGAAAACATGGCTATTTAGCCTTTGTCGAAATTTTTAAAATTAGCAAAGTAGGACATTGTACGAGGGAGCGTTTTTATATTCGCGGAATGGGGGATGAGGGGTGGAAATAAAAAAACCGAATTAATTTTCTTTTTCAATATATTCACCGATTTTTCTCTACATAATGGCACTCAACCTTGTTGCGACATGGAAATCACCAGAAGTGTCAAAATGGAAGAGCAAAATCAAGATAATGCTGACCGTTTTCTACGATAAGATCAAAGGAAGGAAATATTGGGATAGGCAGCCAAAATCAACAATGATTCATGGTTTGATTTTGGCTACCCATCCCAATATTTCCTTCCCTTTTGACCTTAACGTCGTACAGCCAATACTTCCACTCTACTAATTTTCTACGATTCAAAGGGAATTATCCACGATGATTTCGTCTCAGAAGATCAGACGGCGAATGCGAAATATTATCTGGGAGTTTTAGAATTCGACGAGTTCGACCGAAATATTGAGAGCCAAACAGTTGGTTGTCATCGTGGTACAGCAGGAGAAAAAAGTATCCGGACAGTGCGCGAAAGAAGGAGGCTTCTTACTCAAACCCTACGGGAACTTTATTGTCCTAGAGTGCATACAAATAATGTCTGTGCCACAGACAGTCCATGTAGAAGGGAGGAATGGGGGATAAGGGGTGGAAATTAAAAAACCAAATTATTTTTCTTTTTCAATATATTCACCTGCAAGACGGATACATTTTTCACATCTTTCAATTAATTTATTTATATCCTCATAAAAAAATGATTTCTCTTTATCTGCAAAATACGCCGAAACTGCCTCCTTGACTTCATCATCGCAGCTCTTTTTTCATTTTCGGAAACAGGTAATAATCACTCGGGACCAGGTCTGGGCTGTAGGGTGGGTGATTCACAATTTCGAAGCCCACCTTACGCAGGGCAGCTAACGCAACGCGGCTCTTGTGGACGGGCGCGTTGTCGTGCAAAAGCAGCACACCTTTCGTCAATTTTCCCCGTCTTTTCTCTTTAATGGCTTCTTTTAGTCGCTCTAATATTGAAGCGTAATATTCTCCGGTTATAGAAACACCTGAGATGTGGTGCCCTTTTTATGCCACTGCATGGAGTCTTGTTTGGACTCAGGTTCATAATGATGAACCCAAGTTTCGTCTCCAGTAACAATTCGACTCAATATAATCACTCAGTATAATGACACCACGTCCAAACTAATCAGTTTATAGTTTGTTGGTATTTTCTGGTTTTTAATAAATTTATGGAAATCCCACGAGTCTTTTGTGTGGTATTTTAATTTACCTAAAATTTGGTTTATTCAATTGATAAGTGGGTCACAATTGGGCGTGGAGAAATATTTTGTTTATGAATTTTGGGTAACCCATATATTTTGGGCGTTTGGGCATTGTGTATTTTTATTTTAATGGCGGTTTCTTTATCGACTTCCCAATGGTGTACGAGTTTGTTAACTTTTTTTTGAATTCTTTATGTGGGATCGCTAATAGTTTTATAGGTGGTGTCATCTTCCAACATATCATATCATACATCTTTTTTTGATATTCTGATTTCAACATAATAACTGTTTTGTTTGATTTATCTGTTTTAGAATGTAAATTTCTGGATGGTTTTTCAGGCACTTTTTGGTTCGGTGTATTAATGGATCATTTTTTTTTAAGAAAACAACATTTTGAACAAAAATATTCATAAATATCACACAAACGAAATATTTGATTATTTTTTCTATTTTCACCACCTCAATCCACTTAACTTTGGACAACGCTGTATGTTTCGAAATTTTAATCCCTGATATTTTCTTGTATAAGAACATCCTCGTTCTTACTTGGTTTTAAAACCAGGACTCTCCCCTCTTATACAGCGTGTCCGCTGGCAACTGATGAGTCATCATGTGGTCAAATAAAACTGAAAACTTCTTCCGTGGTTCTTGATGGTTGTTTTATTAATCTCTAAGTGGAGATATCAGTAATTAAAAGATAAGTACATACTGAAAAGTCATAATATACAGGAAGTTTCGAATTCATGGAACAGTAAAAGGTTTAAATTTTGGTATGTTTCCGAAACGCTGACCCAACGTTCTCTAATTTAACAAATTTTGATCTGAGTAATAATTTAACAAAAAAAAATCTTAGGATACGTCCAAAGCCTACTCAGTTATATCGAAAAATAAGAACTTCCAGAAGCAAAAAATACTTTGTAAAGGCAATTTCTTAACCTAAATGTCTCAGTTGTGGTTCAAGTTCCCGGAGAAAGTTTAGAGTGCTTAGACAAAGCAGTTTCAACATTTGTTGATATTGGCTGTTATAATTTCGTTTCTTTAAATATTGTTTAGTTTGACCTATACGTTTCAATTTGTTAGGTTGTGTCATATTCTTTTTGTGTTCTGGATTAAAAGAAATAAATATTTCTTCGTAATACTTTTAATTTTATCATCGAATTACATATATGGGAGTGAGATTTAAGAATTTTAACAGTACTTAGATATACAGACACGCGTTTCCCTATTTTATTTCGCGATACGCCAGTTATGTAAACGTAATTAGTTTGGAGGCGATAGTGTGTAGGTTGGTTTTTAATAAATTCAAAAGATACACGGTTTACAGTTTCATTCATTTTGTCTCATTCACAAAGTCAATCGAGAACGGCGTGTCTCCTAACATACATATACATTACAAAGTTGTTATGTTCATTCATTCATTCATTCATGTTGTTGGTGCTACAGCCACCAGACGCACGTCCGTATCATCGAGCACAAGCAGTATGTGTGTGTGTGTGTATGCGTTTCGATGTGTGGGCAAAACTCCACATACTGTCATGGATATTGAAGGTTGGAGACAAAGCAGTCTTTACGCTTCGAGCATGTACATATAGTGTGGTGTGTAGTATGTAATACATATATAATATAATGAGTATCTAGTCACACACACATATGGTCTGAACACGGTACATCCGGAGTTCGCGTGGGCGTTTTAGGATACTAGTCGGCCAACTCAATTGTTGATAAACGAGGAAAAATGTAAAACGCCTATTAAAACAACGCTATTAAAACAAAACTTGATATATACAGGATGTAACAATATTGCGATATTCTGCAATATCTCCATTTTTTATGCAAAATACAGCAAATATTTGAAACGTAAAATTATTCTATGATATACAGGGTGTTTAGTTTGCCCGTAGCCATCAATATCTTTACATTTTTTAATGGAACACCCTATATATGATCACAGTTTTGAATTGCCTAGGGAATCTTAAGGCAACTTTATACAGGATCATATTCAATTATTTTTATTAGTTTACAAGATATTGACATTTGTTTGAAAATTTTGACAGTTTCCTATCTTCAGAAAAATGCCATTATTTCGGCGAGGGAAAAATGTAACGTTATGAAACTTAACATAACGTTAGACGCATCTCCTATGATGACAATCAACAGATATAGACTTTTGTATTTAAATATTTGACGTATTGGAGATATGGAAGAATATCGCACTATTGTTACACCCTGTATACAGGGTGCTTCACCATTGATAACTCCGTTATTATTGGAGCTAGAAAGTCGTCCAAATTAGCAAACTAGTAGGATTTTTCCTGGTGGTTACGACGATGAAAACAAAAAAACAATTGAACGTCGCGTTTTTCAGATATTTGACAAAATGTAATTTTTTTAGTGGAACATCCTATAACTGAATAAAAATGTTTAAATACATTATCTCAAAAAAATTGAAAATAAAAAAGTTATCACGCGATTTCTTAATCATTGCATTTTGTTTAAAAAAATTATGAAAGACGTAAAATAATATCACTTACTACTTCATCACTAAAACGTAAGTTTACAAATGAGATACCGTGCATTTTTAGAGGTTTAGGATTTGTTTTTAGGGACGCCTAACGAAATTTTTAATTAAATAATATGTACCGATTATTGTAGACTCTTCTCGTGTTGAACGGATGAAAAAAAATTTTGTATAGGTCCGAGAAAGTTTGTTCATAATATTCATAAATGAATTCAAACGAATTCATTCGTTTTTAACGAAATTTATTTTGATTTCGTCCACGAAACTTAAGAGTAACAAATTAAAGAATAATGAACACTATCAATCAATATACATAACTAAAATAATTGTTCGAAGGTACCACCTTCTTGGTCCAGACACTAGTGGGCTCTTTTCTGAGTGCAGCGCGTGGCTTTGAGAAGGGTCCTTCCATCAATATTCCGAATAATGGCCATAATGCTATTTTGAAGTTCTTCCACGTTTTGCTAAACTTCATTTTTCACTCGGCCCCATTGGAAAATCTAGCGGAGTTTGATCTGGTGAGCGTGGGGGCAACAGAACTGGTCCATGAGTTCCAATCCAACGCGGTCCAAACAGTCTCTCTAGTAATGCGTTAACGATATGGTGATTATGAGCAGGTGCAGAATCTTATATCCGCGGCCTATCCATCAAGTTCACGTTGTCCACGAAATCTACCAATACATGAGACATAACATCCTCATATTTTCATTTTCTCTTTTCCTTTTTTTCTGAGTGGAATTTTAAATTATACTGTGTCCCATTTTAAAATGGGTAATTTTCTGATTGTCTCGGGACAATCAGACAATTAAAGAAATCACGTGATAACTTTTTATTTTCAATCTTTTTGAGATAATGTATTGTTCAGAACTAAATTCTTTATTCAACCGCATAAAAATATATAGGATGTTCCATTTTAAAAATTACATTTTGTCAAATATCTGAAAAACACGACGTTCAATTGTTTTTTTTTTGTTTTTATCTTGGTAACCGCCAGGAAAAATCCTACTAGTTTGCTAATTTGGACAACTTCATAGCTTCAATAATAACGGACTTACCAACGGTGCGGGTTTAAGTGTGAACACCTTGTATATATGTACATACTTGATTCGACAATTCTGCTTAGGTCGGTGAAAGGTCATCATCAATCAAACTCGTAAATCCGGAGGAAGAAAACTGGCTTGTCCTTTCACGATGATACAGTTTACTAAATGGGTTGGAGACAGTAAATTATAGATTATATTAGGGCTACGCTATTAAAATGGGATTTAAAGGAAGTATATCTATTTTGGGCGGTGGTAGTCTGTCTAGTGGATTTAGTTTATGAATTTAGTTTCGAGTTAGATGTAATTGATGTGTTGTGTTTCCTCTTACCTAAAGGGACTGAGTGATTAATATCGAACCTTATTTATAGAAGATGAATGAAATGTAATTAAGTGTCGTTAAGATCTAGTACTCAAGAACGGTTTAGCAGATATAAAAAAATAAATTCAAACATAATTTTTGACAGATATGTTTAGTGCAGAGTTTTCAATAATCAAATCATTAAATCATATTTCCCCAAACAAAATCTTGGATAATCTTCCATTAATGAGCAGACACAAAGATTGGTTTTTCCAACAAGACAAGCAAGCATAAAAATCTAATGAAAATTCTATTCGTTCCAAAGTACCAGTTTATCTGTGGAAGAAATTCGGCAACGTTCTAAACGCAAATTCAATTAACGCACACTTATTCCATATGTGAACATGGAACATGATTATGGATTTACGGGGATGAAATGAGTTTACTTGAAAAGCGGATATGGCAAAGATTACCCACGCATACTCTTAAATTTCACAATAGATTACTTACGTAAATTTATGCGGGCACTGTGTCTCTCTAGGTTTGAATAATATATGTCGTTCCTTTTGTAGATAACGCCTAAGGAAATAATTAAAGTAAGCAGAATTCTATCTATGTAGATACGATTTTATAAAAAATATATTAATTAAAGAAAAAATAAACTCTAATAATTCATATTATTCTGGCTAAACATCGCTAATATCTAATGTGACTTTATTTTATACAGAAATATACTTATATCTATACATGCCAATTAGCAAATCGGCTATGTTGTTGTAATAATAAGAGCAAAATTTCATACACAGATAAGAGGAACAAAATGCAGGTGCTAAACGTGATAATATTTAATAATTGTCACGACTTTATCAACGTTAATATCGCATACTATCGCAGATTTGGCTTTTTTTATACAACGGATTAGCAATGTGTCCGATGCAATATTGCTAAATATATCAAACGTTTACACGTTGGCAGAATAGATTAATTCGTTAAAAACAAAACAAAAAAAAAAAAAAAAGACTCACCTGTTTTCCGATGCGTACCCCACAAAACTGGCGGGGATGCATTACCGATTGGGGCAGCCAGTTTGATTGGACTTTCTGGCTCTGTAAAATTATAAAAATTCTATTATTTGTTGATCTATTATATCTTTAATCTTTTTATTATATCTTTTTTTAGCTGTGAACAGTATTTAAACAACTGGAAATATTGAACACAATAACGAATTGAATTTCTAATTTGACAGATAGATGTCAACAATATTTATAAAGATAAAATCGGCAAATCTACAAAAAAATCATTGTTTTGTTAATAATTCGATTGCAGTCAAAAAATATGTTAAGAAATATTGTATGTTTATTTTTAAATTGTAAGTTAAAACTTCGATTTTTCAAGTAAGAAAATATTTAAAAGATATAATCGACGAAAAAAAAGTACAAAATATGTTTATTCTTAAATTTCGGCAGTTAATTTTTACAATTTGAAAAATGCTTCAATTTTTCAACACCTACAAGTCTTAACACTGTCAAAAATATTTATAAAGATATAACCGACGAAAAAAAAAAGTAGAAAATATGTTTACTTTTAAATTTCGATAGTTAATTTTTACAATTTGAAAAATGCCTTCAATTTTTCAACACCTACAAGTATCAACATTACGATATTGTCAAACTAGTTTAGCAACTGTCAGAAATATTCATAGAGGTATAACCAACGAAAAAAAGTAGAAAATATGTTTATTTTTAAATTTCGACAGTTAACTTTTACAATTTGAAAAATACCTCCAACACTTACAAGTATCAACACAGACAAACTAGTTTGACAGCTGTCAAAAATATTTATAAAGATATAATCGACGAGAAAAAAGTAGAGAATATGTTTATTTTTAAATTTGGACAATTAACTTTTACAATTTGCTGTTTTGTCTCCAATTTTTCAACACCTACAAGTATTAACACTACGAAAAAGTCAAACTAGTTTGACAGCTGTCAGAAATATTTATAAAGATATAACCGACGAAAAAAAAGGAGAAAATATGTTTATTCTTAAATTTGGACGGTTAACTTTTACAATTCGAAAGCTGCTTCCAATTTTTCAACACCTACAAGTATCAACACTACAAAACAGTCAAACTAGTTTGACAGCTGTCAAAACTATTTATAAAGATACAAGCTGAAAAACTATAAAATGAAATATTGCAGAGACAACGTTCAAAGTCATCATTGTAGATATGTACTAAACTAATGCTTTCATACTTTGACATCTATCACAAATATTTTTCTAAGCACTTGACAAATTTGACTGCTGACAGTGTTGAAAAAGTTAAAACAAAATTTACAATTTGAGAGCTTCCTGCAAACAGAACTTCCTCCTGACAGCTGTCAAATATATTTATAAGAGGAAAAATATATTTTATAATTTGACAGCATTGATAAAAAATGACATGACATGACATATTGATAAAAAACAAACATTTTTATCTTAATAATTTGACAGTTATTAAAAATACACATAAATAACTGTTTCTCTTTTATAATTTGAGACGGCAATCATAGATAGATATGTTAAAAGTATTGAATGTCAAAACTCTAAGAGAAGAATAGCGATTTCTTCGTTTGACAGCTGTCAAAAATATTTACAAAGATACAAGCTGAAAATCTATTAAATAAAATATTGTAGAGACAATGTTAAAAGTCATAACTGTGTAAATATGTACTAAATTAATGCTCTCATATTTTGACACTTAGCACAAATATTTTTTTAAGCACGTGAGAAATTTGGTAGCTTGATAGTGTTGAAACAGCTGAAAGAAAACTTGAATTTGAGAGCTGTGAGATCCTGTGGTATTTTAAATAGATGCAAATTAGGTCAAGATCGCAAACAGAACTTCGTCCTGACAGCTGTCAAATATATGCTTCTATACACGCAGCTCATAGGTATATCATATTTTACTAAATAATTTAATAGCATTCAGTTCAATGATAAATCCGCAGATTATGCAAACTGTAAGCAACTCAGTAGGTATACCTGATTTCAAAAAGAGAGAGAGAGAGAGAGAGACAAAATTCTGAACAGTCCCAAATGACAGTTGTTTCTTATTGGCTGAAACCAGGGCAAAATCTTCATAACGATATATCCCATACGCACTTTTTGCTCCTGAGGATGCCACTTATATTAATTGGCGAAACGTCGAGTTAGTAGTTTTTGTTTTAATATAAGAAAGTGAGAAATATTTCGGTTAAATATTACTAATTCAAGTTGTATCTTCCACTTAGACGTTAAGTAATGCATCTCCGCTAGATATACATACATCTGTAATATGAACTTGGCTCGGAACGTAGACAAAAATGTCGGCGACGTTGTGCATTGCTATGTTGCCGCCTAAATTTAAACTAGAACCAAAGATCATCGTACTTTGCATGTTACTGTGCCGAAAACAGATTGCAGCTCCCATAAGAATTCTATCCGCCTATGTTTAGCTTGATTGCATCAACTAACTAAAAATATATGTTTGTCTGAGTGTGTGTGTGTGTGAAGAAAATCGCGTTCGAAACATTCGGACCTACATATATGCACGTATTAATTCATAAAGTACGGGTGGTCTATTTTAAAATTATATTCACGTTTAGCATATATGTAAGTACAACAATACAATCGTTTTACCTTAATAGTAATCAACACACTGTATGTACCATCTTTGGCAAATTAAATGCGAATTTTCCATTCACCAAATAAAGGCTATACTTTGAACCAAATTTAATTTCTCTAAAAGAGAGTACTGCTTTGATGAACTTCTTTAGAGTAATTAAATTCACTTTAAAGCAAAGCTTGAATTAAAAAAATCAACATTCCCCAATCAAAAATCGCATTTAATTTGCCAAAGATGGTACATATATCCTAAACGAAACTGCATTATTTTATCTAGCGTGATATTGTGTATACAGGGTTTTCAACCTTAAGTCGGCACTATTGCTAACTTTGTTATTATTGGAGCTACAAAGTTGGTTAAATAGGCAAACTAGTGTAGTTTTTCAAGCAAATTACAATGGCATTAAAAAAAATAATTGACGTACTGGGTCACGTGATATTGTGAAAAACGTAATTTTTTTAAATGGGACACCCAGTATACAGTTCTCACGGTCGACAGAAAATTTAATTCTGAACAAAAACTTTCCTATGAACTTTTATCCTAAAGTTAATAATAACAGAGTTATTGGTGATTTTTCAAATTTGCCAAGGTGGCTGTTATTTCATAAACAAAATTCGATTGTTTTGCAAATATCATCAACATTGAAATATTGCATTAAACCTCTGTCAGTAAGCAATTAACATTTTGTGTTTATTGATGAAAAAATGCCTTTCACGCATTTAGAAAAATGTGATATGATGGAATGTTACATCGTTTGTAATAAAAATTCCCTGCAAGCTCGTGAACGTTACGGTGTTTTATTTCCTAATACGCGCAACTTGCCAGATCGAAGGTACTTTTTACTTTTGTACCGTAAGTTTCGATCAAATGAAAATGTGTTCAAGAAAACTAGAACCAAAAAACAATTTATAATAAGTGAAGCAACTGAAATTAACGTCTTAGCTTTCTTTGAAGCTAATCCTAATAATGCAATTAATGATTTAAAGGAAGAAAGTGGACTATCTTTGGGAACTATTCACAATATTCTAAAAAAACATAAGTTTGTGCCGTTCAGATACAGACCTATTCAGACGCTGGTACCGGGAGATCAAGAAAGACGGACTCAGTTTTGTCAGTGGTACATTCATCAAGTTAGACTTAACCAGAATTTTTGGCGTTTGGTTCTTTGGAGTGACGAATCAAATTTCTCCAACAGGGAGAACAGCCAGTATTGGAGTCGAGAAAACCCGATGCTTTTCCGTCCTTGTAATCCGCAGAGACGCTTTAGTGTTAATGTTTGGTGTGGCTTGATTGATTCAAGAATTGTAGGCCCCGTATTTGATCAAGGTGCATTAACTGGCGAGAGGTATGTCGAAATGTTAACCGCTACCTTTGGGGAATTCTTGGATGACCTGAATTTAATGGATAGACAACAGATATTCTTTCAACAAGATGGCGCTCCTGCCCATAATGTTCGCCAAATTCATAACTTATTACATGACCTTTTTGATGGCCGATATCTATCAACTAACGGGCCTATTCGTATGCCTCCCCGATCACCGGACATAACACCTTTGGATTTCTTCTTTTGGGGATTTGTGAAAAGTGCAGTGCATTTGTGAAAGACGGTATGATACTCTTGAAGATCTCCAGCAAAGCATCAGCCATGCTATTAATAATATTGATGGTAGAATCATTGCTAAGGCTACTAGAAGCGTTAACAGGCGAGTTCAAAAGTGCTTGGAGCAAGAGGGTGATGTTTTTGAGCATCTGCTCTGAATTTAAAATTTCTTGTTTTTTTTTTATTTTCGAAACTAATAAAATAACTTAAAATAAACAATACTGTTTTTAGTTTCTGTAAAAACAATCATCAATAACCCTGTTATTATTGACTTTAGGATAAAAGTTCATAGGAAAGTTTTTGTTCAGAATTAAATTTTCTGTCGACCGTGAGAACTGTATACTGGGTGTCCCATTTAAAAAAATTACGTTTTTCACAATATCACGTGACCCAGTACGTCAATTATTTTTTTTTAATGCCTGTATATATGTATGTATGTACACAAGCGATATCAGCAAACTAGATTGTATCACGTGTAAATTAAAGGATTAAAAAGTGTCTGATGTGACTTAACGGGAAAATACCGATGACTTTGCGTAGTATATAGACATGTCGGAAATTTCCATAATCCAGATAAACAAAAACGTAGATAAAAAAGACAATTAAGTGCGTGAAATTTGTGAATTAAACAAGATAATTAAGTTATGACCTTTTTCGTAATTTAGGGGGAATTCGTTAAATCTTTGACCGAGTTAGACGTGACGGAGGCGGTCAAACCTCACCTTACAAGTCCCCTGAAAAACATCATCAAAAAAGAAGTGTTTATTTTATATTTATGTTTAAATGGGTTAATGCTAAATCAAACATAATAATCACGGTGATATTCGTGATCGAACCATACATCTGCGGATCTTTTCGAGGTCCATCTAATGCGTATAATCTAATGGTAAATTAGGTCAATGATTCAAGGTAAAATCTAACAGATATTAATTAATTAAGCTTTGAATAAATGAATTCGAGTTATTTTTATATTCTAAAGCATACATATTCTACTACATATACATACATAGTCGAGTCGAAACGTCTCTCTAAAATGTTTGTTTGTTTTTGTTCGGCAGTATACGAAAACGCCTACTTTTATATTATAAACATTTCATTTATTCCCTCTTATACATACATACACACACCCACAGAGAGGAAACTTCTTCCCTTCTAACCTTGAAACAAAAGTAGTCGACTACGTTCGCTATAAAATTTGCAGCGAATTGGAAAAGTGCCAGCCCGTTTCCTCGGGACCCATCTACATTGTGGAATCAACTGCTGCAGACACAACGGCTTGTATAATTTTACATGAGAAATTAATATCGTAGTGAACCGGGTGCCGCATTCTTATTACTTTGTTTTTGTGTATCTAAAACGTTCTTGTTAATTTGTTATTTGTAGGATTTATTATAGCGGGAAAGTTATCTTTATTAAACTGTACAACAAACAAATCGTAAAACTACCTCCTTTATTAATGTGGAACTACCTAGCTTTTAAAAGCTATCAATACATCTATTATTCCTCCAATTTCCTACTTCCGGTGAAAGCTATAGTTTGTTTAACCAACTTTTAAAAATTTAAGAACCTACGAGGCTTCAAAATTACCGAATTTTCAAGTTCTTGAAGTTTAACCATCAACTACATATTTATATTGGATTTAAAATATTTTATGCATGTGCCCCTATTGGCTGTAGGTTGGTTAAGTTATGCATGTTGTTGCACCATTGTTTGAACCACCATATTGGATATTATTTAAAAGAAATTATTGTGGCTGCATACGAAACTGCAAAGCATGCTACGAAGATTAAAAAGAAAATGTTAAGCATTTTTTCTCCCTGGATTACATCATAGCACATCGTCAAACAAGAAAGCATGTATAGAAAACTATTTTTGACAGCTGTCAAACTAAAAAAAGGGCAACTTGATTCTTCAATTTTGATCTTGTCAAAATAATATTGCCACCTTTCAAATTCTAATTAAGTAAAAGTGTAGGTTTCGTAGTTTCAACCTGTTGAAATTGCTAAATGGAAAAAAAATCACATTTTCCAATACTATTTTCTTTAGCAACATTAACAGTTGTACCATCTTTGGCAAATTAAATGCGAATTTTTCAGCGAGGAATTTTCATTTACTAAATAAGCATATGCTTTGAAGCATATTTAATTTCTCTAAAAGATGGTACATATCTGTAAACGGATCGATGACCACAGTGGTTAGGCCAGCCATCACCCATAAAAAAAATTAAGATTTACTTTACTTCTCGTTTTTTTTTTTTGTAAAAAACTCGTTTTTTACAACTCTTGTTTTCAAAATCTAATTCTCTGAAAACATTTTACCCGACAAAAAGCAACTCCAAGTCTAAAAGTTTTCTTACAACTCTTGATTGTCATACAACAGTTTTTCATTTCTAAATCTAATTCTCTGTCGTCATCTTCAAACATTTTACCCGACAATAAGCGTTCAACGGCCCAAACAAATGAAAATAAGAAGGAGCCAAGTTTGGACGATGGGGAAGATGTACAATAACTTCTTAATTGTGTTTCTGAAGTCTAGTTTGAGGTGTGCGGTCTTGCATTGTCATACAACAGTCTGATTTCTTTTGTTAACCTTTCTCTTCTTCTTTTTTTTTTTGAGGACGATCTAAATTTTTAATTTTTTGTTTTGTTTGGTCTCGTTTGGAGCGATGTAGGCGGTGTGCTGCACTCTAGTAATCGTACATCCCTTGTGTAATGGTTCAAAATGTTAAATTTCTAAGTTGTATTGTTCAAGAAAATAAAAAAAAACAACAGTTTCACCATATTCTTTTCAAGTTTTTATTTCGTTAATTTGAAACGACGCAGGGTGGAGATCGTTGAGATTGAGTTTCTTTTTTCTTTTCAAGCAGCTTCTAAGATTACTTTGCAAAACTTTTGAGACGATTCTTAAGGGCACAATATAGATATATTAATTATATCAGTTCTATAAAGATTAAAGGCTATACTTAAATGAAATCATACCTTATCCGTTTTAAAAAACTATGTACAGTAGAACCTTCATTATCCGGATTAATTGGGGATTAGCATGGTCTGGATAACGAAAAATCCGTATAATCGAGATATGTACATCGAAATACATCATATTTTTTAAGCACATAAATTGCCTTGAATGAAATTCTTCCTGTCTCTCAAACCTATTCATAGCACCATCTAAGTACTGGAATGCTTCAGAATGTGTAGAGCCGATACCTTCGGCCTTAGCAATTTCCTCCTCATCTTCTTGGCTGTTCTTCTGAGGGTGTATTTCCTCGTCATTCTTCTCCTTCTCTAATCCTTTTGCCCGCTGTAGGCGTCGGATATATTTCTTCTTTAATTGTTGACCCATTCCCTCCATCTCTTCCGGTTTCTGGTCATCTCTTTCATTTCTAGTATCGTCTTTCCCTTTCTTCGTCCTATTTCTTCTATTCTTTCGCTCCCTCCCTTTCCTTCTCCTATCCATATTTCCAGCCTCAACTACCTTTTTAACCAGTGTCTCTTCTTCCATTCATTACCATGTGTCCATACCTACCTTACTTTATGTCTTATTTGTTCGTTCCTTAATTTTCCTTAAAAATTTCATTTCTGTAGCTATTATCTTTCCTTCTTCGTCATTCAAAATTTGAAATTCAGGATCATTCGCGTTGCAATTTAACCACCGCATTCGCTGCTTCTGTAATTGACTCCTACATCTCTTACGTTCGATGAAACGACCTCATTACTGGTACTCGTTGATTGACGATCTTTTCAAAATTTTCTTCCATGACTTTTTTAGCGTTGACACATCTATAGAATTTCAAATCTCTGCGTTTGCAAACAATAGCTGTCGAAGAAATTGTTTTCTATATACATAAGTGTTTAAATGTTTCGATTACACCCTGGTCCATCGGTTGTATTATATTAGGGAAGTTACATTTAGTAGAAGATATTTTACAGTAAACATACCATTTCCTCTTTTCTCTATTGAATCTTCATACTTTTTCCACTTCTCGAATGAAATGTTCTTCATACCATCGTTTAAAGATCTCACCATTCATCTATGCTTTTTTCTGGTAATCATATGAAGCCATCCGGTCAACCTGAGCTCGCTTTAAAGCTTGGATCACCATTCAATTTTGTACAAACATGCAGCGATGAAAAAGGAAAACCTAATTCAATCCGGGTAATCCGACAGATGACGTTAGCATTAACACACGTGATCTGTGTAATCGTTCGGAGAACGTCTAGAGATCTGCCCTTGTTGGTGTCCAGTTATCGCCCGATAGATAATTTCAGGATACAACGGGTACGGGGAATACGTTTGTTGGTTCACATTCTTGTATCACGCGCTGATGAGAACTAATAAGTTCGAAACACGCGTCTGTGTGTCTGGATTGAACTTTTTCATTGCTGCATGTTTGTATTTTAACCGTTCACTTAGAGAGTGACTTGCACGTTTTTACATTTGTGTTTTATTCAATTTTGTGTTAAAGAAAATCGCTTTTTCACATAATATTGGAGCACACATTGGCTGTCCAAGAGATCGCTATGTGTAACGTTGTATAGGTTATTTAATTTTTATTTTCTGAAACATTTGACGACGCGGATAATCGAAAATTCGAATAATGGAGATTTTACCGTACTTTGTATCTTGCCTAAGTCTAAATGCTTTTAAATGTTTAATCTTATTTCTATAGATAAGCTTTAAAAAATAGAATAAGGTTCGAACTAGCTGGCATTCTTAATCATACCGGAAAAAGTTTCATCACTAAGTTTAACGATTTTATAAAGCAGACATATTACTAAACTAACACCAATTATGTATTAGTCAAACTATTACAAGTCATAAAATCTTTACTAATTCAATTATTAAGAATTAGCATCCTTTTCGACAATACACATCTCTTAATTCCTCTTAATTTGTATACATGTACAGAATGTTGTTTTTATGACTCAATTCAATACAGCGAAACGATAAATTAGTTACGAAGCAATTAAATCTTTGTATTTGAATCATCATATCGCGCAGAATTATGTCTTAATATTTTTGAACCGCCTCGTATATATACACTCACCGGCAAAATAATCGATCCACTCAAAAAATTGATAAAGTTTGTTCGTTAATAAGTTTGTTATTTTAAATTCGATTTGATTCATTTTGTTTTGCATATTGTAGGAAATATTAAATGTAATCTATCACATCTTTGGAATTTTAAGAAAATTTGGCGTACATCATTTTATACAGGGTAACACAAAAACCACATATGGTTTGTCGAAGTTGCTCCACCTTGTATTTTCTTATTTTGTTAACAGGACACATCATTTCTTTACAATTTCTTTTTTTATTTATTACAATAGCTTAATTTTTGTAAATCTTACATTTTTCCTATGGTTACGAATTTATCGATTTTGCATAGAGGGCTATTGAAATACTGTCAGTTGTGAAATCCAAAACTTAAAATATGGATCTTTCTGTAACCGACGCAGCGAGAGCTGCTGCTTTGATTGAGGATGGTAAGTCACAGTATTATGTGGCCAGAGTGTTGGATGTTTCAAGATGTAAAGTTCAAAGAACTGTTAAACGATTTAATGAATTTGGTGTATACACAAGAAGAAATCATTGTGCTCGAAAGAAATCTACTAGTGAGCAGCTAGATAATCGCTTTATAACGTTAAATGTTTTGAGGGACAGAGAAGTTACTTCTGTGCAAATGAAAAACAGATTAGAGGACGTAAGGTAAGTTCAAGTAAGTGATAGAACATTCTGATTGAAAATGGCTTTTGATGGTCTGCCGCAGGCACCTAGGCGCTAGCCCATATCCTGCAATTTTCGGGTGCCACACCGCACATAACAAGCTATGTGCCTTGAAACTGTCACCCACGCCGGAGGGCTCCTCTCCCTCGTGCTACCCATGTTAGACAAGTTTCCTTGTCAGCGTTAGACGGGTCACCGCTGGAGACGCTTTGGCGAACTCCTACCTCACATCTAACCCCACGGGGCCTAGGCCTCCTTGCGGATGGCTACTATCGGCCAAGCGTGGGAAACGGAATCTGGCCGTGAGGTACAACCAGCCCGCCCGTGAATTAAGCCTGAACTACGGGGACGGCCGGGCCGGAGCACTACCGCAATATGCCAACCACGCCAACTCTTTCGCCCCTCCGGCGATCAAGTATCCGCGGCAGCTACAGTGAAACCGTAGGGTCCAAGAGAGTCACCGAGTTGTTTTAGGATGAAACCGAAGGTTTCCCCAACCAGACAACCAGCGGTCGGACTACTCCTCGGCGAACCGACTTTTGTCCTCGCCTACTATCTTCGCCAAATTCTCCCGCCACGCCCGTTTCCCTGAGTGTGGCCACCAAGGATGGGGTAGTGCAGCTGCAGAGTTCTCTAGGTAAGCGCCGTACGGTGCCTCACTTACCCACCGTATATTCCGACGGTTAACGGCCGGACACCGGAGCGTATGCCCATGCCTACGCCCAAGCATCCTCCCCTATATACGAAGTCTACTCCCTCCACGCCCGTTGCCCTGAAACTATGAGATCAGGGATTGGGTAGTGCAGCCGCAGAGTTTTAAGGGTCGACGCTATAGGGTAAACGCCGACCCTAAAGTAAGTGATAGAACAATAAGAAGGCGGCTGTTTGATATTGGACTGCGTTCTAGGAGACCTGCAACTGGTCTAGACTTATTGAGACACCATCGAGTTGAACGCCCATGTAAATTGGGGTAACGAAGAAGGGAGCAACATTCTATTCACGGATGAGTCCAGATTTTGTCTTAGAACACCAGATGGACGAGAAAGAATTTACCGGAAATGGAGGCGGTTCAATAATGGTGTGGGGTGGCCTAAATTTTGAAGCTCGGACGGATTTGACAGCCGATAGATACATAAGAGAAGTTTTAGAGCCACATATTGTTCCCTTTGCACCCTATCATGCATCAGCACCGCATGTTGCCAGAATTAAGTAAATTGGCCTGCCCTAAGCCCAGACCTAAACCCAATTGAGCATGTTTGGGATGCACTTAGGAGGAAAATACGATCACGTGTACCAACGCCTGCAAATTTACAACAGCTTAGTGACGTTCTAATTGAAGAATGGAATCAAATCAACCAGGCTTACATTCATAACTTAATTGAGAGCATGCCAAGACGAATTCCAGCTGTTATCCGTGTGCGCACGTGGAGGAAACGCTTCGTTATTAAGTCTTTTATGTTTTTCATTTTCTTTTCAATTCCTTTTCATTAAATTCGGTGTAATAAATGTAAGATTTACAAAAATTAAGCTATTGTAATAAATAAAAAAAGAAATTAAGAAAATACAAGGTGGAGCAACTTTGACAATCCATATGTGGTTTTTGTATCACCCTGTATAAAATGATGTACGGCAAATTTTCTTAAAATTCCAAACGTGTGATAGATTACATTTAAATTTACCTACAATATGCAAAAAAAAAAGTGAATCAAATCGAATTTAAAATAACAAACTTATTAACGAACAAACTTCATCAATTTTTTGAGCGGATCGATTATTTTGCCGGTGAGTGTATATTTATTTATGAATAAATCTCGAACGTATACAATCACTTGATTGGGTTATTTAATAAAACGAATGAAATCAAAGACTTGGGTCTGTCTCTGCGTGTTGTTACGAGCTCATATTGCCACCGACAAGACTCATTTAGTGCGGAATTATTAATTGGTTTAAGTTTGTTTGTCGGATTGGATTACGTCAAGTTTTCATGTGACGAAGGATAAGTGGGAATATTGTGTGTGTGTGAAGATGAACGGATAGGATACGAGCTAAATATGCGGAAACGATGTAGACGAGCATGATGTCAGATATGTGGAATAAAAGCGACATTCACAGTTTTAATGTTACACGTCTGCTGTTTATGGCCTTTTTTGGTGATTATATTATTTAAACCGTACATTTTTTTTAGACCCCCTATATATGTATATAGTTGGTAAGAAATTGAATTAAATTATTCGATTTAACGCAGCGTATAAGAGCGATTTAGTTCCAATTGATCTTACACATTACCAGCAACAAATGTAAATACAATAAAAATATATCGTCTGCGATATTAGAATTGAACAATAAAACTAGTCTAGCCATTTGTAATTAACTACACGGTATAACAACTTCATTCTTTTTCAATTCAATATCGACAGGATTTTATTACAACAGCGTTTAATATCGTGTCCAATTCGGGTAGGCATACAATATACAAAACATAAATCAATTATACCACCAATTCGACGTAGTTTTTACCTCAATCTAAACATTATTATTACCTCTACTATTCGCGGTGATATCTTCATCCATTCCTTTTAAATTGCAAAAGCAGCAGCAGCAGCAACAGCATTCGAACGGAATTACCCGCACCGTGGATAAATATCGGTCGAAACTGCTATCGGATGAATAGCACGCGATATAACCGATAGATGGCCGTTTCACAAATACTACTACGGCAGGATGTTTTCTGCGGGGAAATTTATCAAATATAGCGGTTTAAATGTTTTCACGCAAAGCAAATATTTATGAAATACTTTTTACACAATTATATACAGATGACGCACTAATAAAACCGATAGATGAAGGGAAGAGGCAGGTTAAACTGCTTAGCTTAACAAAATCGTTTGTTTCTGTGTAGGATAGGTATGCGAGTTAAATGCGTCGAAAATATTCTTAATAGCGTCCGAAATAATTTACTGAAATTATCTAGGAAGTTGTTAATACATATATATTATAAATAGAATAAAATACATGATTGGAGTTAATGATGTAATGCAATATCTTAGGGAACAATACGGTAGTAAAATGTCAAAAAAAAAAAGGTGAAGGATAGATATTAAATTGCTGTGGAAGTGTTGTCGATAATGGTAGTAATTTTTTTTTCTAATCTAATGTATTATTGAAGCGCAATAGATATAAATTTAACCTTGAGGAAAAATTTAATATACGATGACCGCCAAAAAGTTCGGGTCAACAACTAAACAAAAATACTACACAAACATCGTTTGTATCATGGTTTTTACCACCACTCCATCTCTGAAGTATTGCTAGAGTTAGAAACGTCACTTTTCGATAAAATACCACAAGTCAAGCCATTTCAAAAAGCTTTGATTTATTAGCACTTCTTTCTAAAAAAAATCATAATTTCGAAAAGATATCTGAGATCTCTGCAAAATACGCCGAAACTGCCTCTTTGACTTCATCATCGGCAGTACATTTTTTACCCCGCAGCTCTTTTTTCATTTTCGGAAACTGGTAATAATCACTCGGGGCCAGGTCTGGGCTGTAGGGTGGGTGATTCACAATTTCGAAGCCCACCTTATGCAGGGCAGCTAACGCAACGCGGCTCTTGTGGACGGGGGGCGCGTTGTCGTGCAAAAGCAGCACACCTTTCGTCAATTTTCCCCCGTCTTTCATCTTTAATGGCTTCTTTTAGTCGTTCTAATATTGAAGCGTAATATTCTCCGGTTATAGAAACACCTTTATCTTTATAATCAATCAACAATATTCCTTCCGAGTCCCAAAATACCGTTGCCATGAGTTTCCCAGCTGATTGTGACACTTTAAATTTCTTGGGAGGTGCTGTGCCCTTTTTATGCCACTGCATGGAATCTTGTTTGGACTCAGGTTCATAACACAATTCGACTCAATACTCCATCCTTGTCTTCATTACAGAGGTCCAAAAATGCACGCGAACACTCTACGCGCTGTTTTATGTTACTTGGTTGACGATAGCTCAAAGACTAACTGTCTACTGTGGTCTTCAAATTCTCGTTTCTAGGGCCGAACGAGTGCTCTTGAGTCCTTTATTCTCCTGGAAAGCCTCCTCTAGGCTGGGCGTGTGAATTTTGTATATGTCCTAGCCGTCCAAAAGCGACTGAAGTCGGAATAGGATGGTCTTCCTAAGCGTCCTCTGCATCCTCAATTGCCAAGGCCCTTCTGATGTTGACCCTGGGAGGGGGGAGTCTGTCCAGGTCAAGTTCGACGAGTCTTCTGAGAAGCGGATTCTCAGATCTTCCAATCCGCTCTCTGGTCTTGGTCGCAAGATTGACACGATGCTGCCTTATTGAGAGTACCTTCAGGTCTTCGCGCAGCTGCAGGTTACGGACAAACCATGGGGCTCCCGTGATTAACCTAAGTATTCCGTTCTGTAAGGTCTCAAGTCTCTTTAAGTGGGTCCTCGCCATGCTGGAACTTATGATAGGGCGCAGGAAGGTGTAATATATTAGTATCTTGATCCTTAAGGATAAAAAACTTCTGGGGCACAAAAGAGGATACAGAAAACTCCTCGCCGCGTTAAACTTGTCAATGGACCTGGTGACGTGTGATCGCATAGTGAGGCGTGAGGCGAGCCTGCTGACAAGGGGATTTCCTGATCTTGCTATTCTTTCTTTCGTGTTGGTCGCTAGGCTGATGATGTGCCTTCTCATCGATGGAATCCCAAGGTCGTCGCGTAGTTGTTGGTTGCGAACGAACCATGGTGCCCCAGTTATCAGCCTCAGGACACTAACTGTCTAATATCAATGAAACTTCGCATTTATACTAATTATGAGTCGCTGCACAGGCCACGCCCTCAATGCACCTAATCACCCCCCTACAACCCGCTCATTCCGTGAATATAAAAACGCTTCCCCGTACAATAAAACTTCGCTTGTAGAAAGCAGGTTTATATGGACGAATTACCACGAAGAAACTTATTGGGCATACAAAGAAAAAAAAAATTTTTCGGTACAAGACGGGCCTTCATTCGGATGATTCGGTGATGATCTAGGGTTGTTTTGGTGGTATGGTTGTGGGTGATATTATAAAGATCGAGGGTCTATTAAAGAAGGAACAGTATCAAGACTTTTTTAGATTCCAACAAGATTTATCACCCAAAGCACACATCTAAACTGTGCCAAAAGATTATTTTCAAAATTTGGAAACAAACGGATCAATGAAAGTTATGGAGTGGCCTTCCCAAAGCCTCAATCTAAACCCCATTGTGAGACGAATTTGATCGCTAACTCCGCAAAGTAATTCCAATATCGGAAGCTGATCATCATCATCATCCAGCCTTACAATCCTTCGGATTATTGGCCAACACACAAATCCCTTTAATTTTGGGGTGGATCAATCCCCGATTTCCACACTTTATATCTACTACATTCTGTTGTCTGTTCTTGCCAATTCTGTTATTTCTTTCCAGACCGCTATTCCCAATCTCTTCTCTGCATGTCTTCCTTAGCCTGCTCTTCTTTCTATGCCAAAGTGGAAGCCATTGTCCCCATTGTCTATCTGTCTCTCTATTTCTTTATTTTCCTTTGTTCTCTTTACTTCTTCTTTTGTTGTGCCTGAGGCTAATTATTATTCTCCTTGTCTCCTTTCTTGTATATTTTTTGTCCGCCATACTTTAATATTTCTGCCACTATACCATCTCCATCTGAGGCTTTATTGTTCCGAAGACTTCTAATTTCTTCTGGTACTTCTATGTCCGAGGGGCATTTAACCTTGTTTTCCTCTTCTTCTGTTAATGTGTCCTCCGTTTTATTTGTATGTATTTCTTCTTTTCCACTTAGTATTTCATGATTTCATGATAAAGGATCATCCTCAATTTCTCCGTCATTAGTTTTGTTTTTATTCCAGGTTTGACATTTTAGCTTCTTATAAAATTGTCTCAAGTTATTTCTATTACCCTCTCTCGATTTACTTTCTAGATTTCGTTTGTCTTATTTCTTAGTGTGGTATAGACATTTCTGCTTTATTCATCATTTTTGTTCATCCATGCTATCTGCGCTAGCGTTCTTTCTTTTCGAATTTCTTCACATTCTTGATCATACCAATCTTTTTCTGCTTGTTTTACTACTTTTGTATTTATCACCTCGTTTGCCGTCTTTATCATATTATTTTTTAATTGTTTCCACAATTCCTCTATTTCGGAAGCTGATATGTAGGAGAAACTGCAAAGTTAACTGCCAGAATGCCGCGATTGTGTGCTGCCGACGAATATTTTATTCAAGAGGATAGAATCGTTTTGAAAACTTCTTTTCTCACAAGTTTAATAAAATGGTTTGATTAAATATTCAGCAATCTCAACAAAAAACAAGGTTGGATTTACTCTCGTCAATATACAGGGTGTCTCACATTTATTATGTTATTTAAAAAAAAAGTTGATAATGTCCAGACTAGTAACAATCCAAAATTTACCAAAAAAAAAGAAGATATTGTCTTTGTTTCACTAGATTTTACTGCAGAATTTTACTTTGTTCAGCTCGGTTGGTTTGGTCAGCTAAGATTAGCTTGGACCAGTCTGGCCAGAAAGGGGTTGACTCGATTAACCTGGCCAGACAGGGATTGAGTCGGTCAACCTGGCCAGGCAGGCACTATTCCAAAGTAAATTACTTTTTATAGTAAATTTTTTGAAATTTTTTAATCATGTGACTTTTTTGGAATTCAAATTCAAAATTTTAGTATCAAACATTTTTTCTCAAGACCCCCAAATCTGTTGCATATCAAATGAAAGACCATTAAAAATTTAAGAAAATAACACCACTCCCAAATCTCTAGCTCAATTAGGAGAAAGCTTTACAATTTTAGTAAATACCAGCATAGCAATTTGACGTAAGATTTTTCTAAACTTTTTGACATTTTTCTTGGTCTACATGAACTTTACCTCTGTGCCAAATTTCATCAAAATCTGAGATGATATGAGAGACTCTGAGAACCCAAAAATCGGTGCTTTCACGCCAAAATTTTCGCTTAAATACACGTCAAAATTGTCAAAAAAAAATTCAAAATCGGAATGGGGGTATTTTTCTTCAATTTTACCTAATTTCTTATCCCCATTAGCTTGCAAATAAATAGGACAATAAATCTGGGACGCCCTGTATAGAAGCAATTGTTTGCGACGTCCAAATTTATTGAGTTTTTATATTTTGGATCAACCTGTATATCTATTTTAATTTAATTTAAAAAAGACATTCACGTTTAATAAAAACAAACAACATTTTTTAACTAAACTGTCACCGTGTCATAATAAACGCACCTGCAATTTTCATCGTATTCAACAGGTAGTTCGATAAAATAAATAAAAAAAGAACAAAAACAAAACGTTTTAAACGGCAATTCAATTTCATACCTCGAACATCCAAGAAATTAGAGACAATTGTACCCATGACATCGTCTTTAAATCGATTAGGTGACACCAGCCCAAAGGCACTCCACTGGACGCGAATCTCGAAGAAAAACTCATTGAAGAGAATTCCACAATTCACGAACCGAATACACGTCGTCCGTCGAACATTGTTTTTTTCTCGATGCGTTCTTTTTTCGTAAAGGAAACGGTATACATTGCGTCCTAACCACAGCTGAGATGAGGCGTTTTAATAATAGCGTCTTGTTGTTGTTCGTTTCCGTCTATTTCGGGCATCAAAAACTAAACCGAAGAGATCGCCGTCGTCGTAAACCGTGTTCCACTTCGGAATTCCGTATAGAACATAACCTCAACACGATACGTTTTGCTTTAGTTCGACTATAGTTCGGCAATGAAAGATGATAAATTTAACCGTTTTTTTACGAGACGAAATGATGTAATCGCCGTTTAAATTTGCAACGAAAGAGAGAAAAAAACGAGACAAAACAAGCACGAACTTAAATGATACCAGTTTACTAGATATATTGAAATAAAAAAAAATAAAAATACTTGATCCAACTGAACCGTAACGTGAACAAAGGTGAATTGATAAAAGAAAACCCGTTCTATTGTGGAACTGATATGATTACGATCCAATAGAAATACCCCGATTTTATTAAAGTACGCATCTGCTTTTTAGATTAGAATTCGTAAATGATTGCGAGTTTATAAGATTATCTACCTAAGCCTAAGCGAAATCGAAACTGATTGTAACGTTTCTATCATTTCCTTAAATTAAAATAATCATGAAGTTATGGTCAAACAAATTTATTTATTTTCTAAAACTATATAACTGCTTATTTAGTAATTTTATTTTTAAATATGTATGTTAAAAGCTGACATCGTAATAGACTGAGGCCATCTACCGGGATATGAACAAAGTTCTTGAGGAAACGGTACAGATGCACTATAATTTAGTCGAGATACGAACCTAGTGAGCAATTGTTATTTAATTTTTATGATAAAACTATTAATTTTACATCATTTAATAACAAAAGAATATGTGAGATTAGTAATAATACACTGCTGATCATAAATTAAGGTACATCTAGTATTCAAACAGTTCTTTTAAAAAATAAAACCCACAAAGATTGCTGCCCAAATTGCTGTATTGAATATTCTGTTAGCTCGGAATCTAAATATGACTATTCTGGTCAAAATTGTATTATTGACGATCGAAATTCACTGGAACCAGTTCATACAATCCAATGCAATAGAGAGTATTCCAACATATTTCTGAACTTACACCAAGTTGGTCCAAAGACCCATATGTTATAGTTATTGCATCAATTCCAAGAATGCCATGACAGCAGCAACAACTACTTGATCACCTTAAAATTAAAGCAACGAAGCAAAAATACTAACTCTTGCGCTAGGATCCATGATCGCATCGTTGATGCTATAAACAAATTGGAAAAAAAATGTAAAAGGATTCAAAAAACAAAGAAATGGAAAAGGAATTGAAAGAACCAAGGAACAAATTTAAGAAGAAAGCGTGTAAATCAAAAGAATGTTCAGAAGATTGCGATGAACCTGAAGTTCAAATGATTCTTCTGACTTCGAAGTCTCTATTAGATCTAACTTCAAAGTCGGATAAAAATGGACCAGGGGCTGGCTAAACCATGATTTTTGATTTTCTGCGATCTAGACAGCTGAAGTAACAAATCTTACCGTTTTGAGCGTTTGACCACCACCCAAAGTTAGTGAAAAATGGGATTAATTTTGAAAAAATCTCGGTAAGTGTAGGTTCAAGATCGGATAAAATTAACCGGAGTGTGGTTAAACGATAATTTTAGATTTTTTTGTGATCTACAGACATGAAGCAGTATCCCATACTATTTTGGGCGTTTCATTACCAACCAATGTTTGTGAAAAATAGGATTAATTTTGAAAAAATCTCGATAAGTGTGACTTCAAGATCGGATAAAATTAACCGGAGTGTGGTTAAACGATAATTTCGGACTTGTTTGTGATCTACAGACATGAAGCAGTATCCCCTACTATTTTGGGCGTTTCACCACCATCCAAAAATAGGATTAATTTTGAAAAAATCTCGATAAGTGTGACTTCAAGATCGGATAAAATTAACCGGAGTGTGGTTAAACGATAATTTTGGAGTTTTTTGCGATCTACAGACATGAAGCAGTATCCCCTACTATTTTGGGCGTTTCAACACCATCCAATGTTTGTGAAAAATAGGATTAATTTTGAAAAAATCTCGATAAGTGTGACTTCAAGATCGGATAAAATTAAACGGAGTGTGGTTAAACGATAATTTTGGACTTTTTTGTGATGTACAGACATGAAGCGGTATCCCCTACCATTTTGGGCGTTTCACCACCATCCAATGTTTGTGAAAAATAGGATTAATTTTGAAAAAATCTCGATAAGTGTGACTTCAAGATCGGATAAAATTAACCGGAGTGTGGTTAAACGATAATTTTGGACTTTTTTGTGATCTACAGACATGAAGCAGTATCCCCTACTATTTTGGGCGTTTCACCACCATCCAATGTTTGTGAAAAATGGGATTAATTTTGAAAAAATCTCGATAAGTGTGACTTCAAGATCGGATAAAATTAACCGGAGTGTGGTTAAACGATAATTTTGGACTTTTTTGTGATCTACAGACATGAAGCAGTATCCCCTACTATTTTGGGCGTTTCACCCCCATCCAATGTTTGTGAAAAATAGGATTAATTTTGAAAAAATCTCGATAAGTGTGACTTCAAGATCGGATAAAATTAACCGGAGTGTGGTTAAACGATAATTTTGGACTTGTTTGTGATCTACAGACATGAAGCAGTATCCCCTACTATTTTGGGCGTTTCACCGCCATCCAATGTTTGTGAAAAATAGGATTAATTATGAAAAAATCTCGATAAGTGTGACTTCAAGATCGGATAAAATTAACCGGAGTGTGGTTAAACGATAATTTTGGACTTGTTTGTGATCTACAGACATGAAGCAGTATTCCCTACTATTTTGGGCGTTTCACCGCCATCCAATTTTTGTGAAAAATAGGATTAATTTTGAAAAAATCTCGATAAGTGTGACTTCAAGATCGGATAAAATTAACCGGAGTATGGTTAAACGATAATTTTGGACTTTTTTGTGATCTACAGACATGAAGCAGTATCCCCTACTATTTTGGGCGATTCACCACCATCCAATGTTTGTGAAAAATAGGATTAATTTTGAAAAAATCTCGATAAGTGTGACTTCACGATCGGATAAAGTTAACCGGAGTGTGGTTAAACGATAATTTTGGACTTTTTTGTGATCTACAGACATGAAGCAGTATCCCCTACTATTTTGGGCGTTTCACCACCATCCAATGTTTGTGAAAAATGGGATTAATTTTGAAAAAATCTCGATAAGTGTGACTTCAAGATCGGATAAAATTAACCGGAGTGTGGTTAAACGATAATTTTGGACTTTTTTGTGATGTACAGACATGAAGCGGTATCCCCTACCATTTTGGGCGTTTCACCACCATCCAATGTTTGTGAAAAATAGGATTAATTTTGAAAAAATCTCGATAAGTGTGACTTCAAGATCGGATAAAATTAACCGGAGTGTGGTTAAACGATAATTTTGGACTTTTTTGTGATCTACAGACATGAAGCAGTATCCCCTACTATTTTGGGCGTTTCACCACCATCCAATGTTTGTGAAAAATGGGATTAATTTTGAAAAAATCTCGATAAGTGTGACTTCAAGATCGGATAAAATTAACCGGAGTGTGGTTAAACGATAATTTTGGACTTTTTTGTGATCTACAGACATGAAGCAGTATCCCCTACTATTTTGGGCGTTTCACCCCCATCCAATGTTTGTGAAAAATAGGATTAATTTTGAAAAAATCTCGATAAGTGTGACTTCAAGATCGGATAAAATTAACCGGAGTGTGGTTAAACGATAATTTTGGACTTGTTTGTGATCTACAGACATGAAGCAGTATCCCCTACTATTTTGGGCGTTTCACCGCCATCCAATGTTTGTGAAAAATAGGATTAA
>CM043022.1:93800050-93925463 GCA_023690525.1 Holotrichia oblita
TTCAGAACAGAAGACAAACAACAAAATTGAAGGTTTGATTGCAGATGAAAGGTGAGAACCCAATTTTCTGATGCTAATCAATTTAATTCATTCAATCAACTATTTTATTGAGTAAAAAAAAACGTCTAACAAAATATTTTCTTTTCTAACACACTACATCATTTTTTTTAATATAATAGATGCCTTTTTAAATAGTCATGACCATGACCTACCTATTAATATAAGCGGTGTCAACATAGTATTAGTATCTTCCCTATCCAAATTTTCCATGAAAGGTAACCCAACACAATATCACTCTATTATCCACAACAAAATCCACCACTATCGAAAGCGGAAACAAAAAAACTGTGCTCAATCACTCCGCCACAATTCTATCCTAATCGATGGGGATAATTTTACTAGACATCGTTTCTAATCTGTACAGCCGAATATACCTTAGAGTTTAGATTATCGAAAAGAACGCGCCTTTTCCGCGAATTTCAAACGAACATGAATCGACTGATGGAAGTCACGCTCTTATCCATCATATAACTGCGAAAACCGCACTGATAATACACAACCGACGATGTTTTACTATCTAGGAATTGGAAAAAAAAAATAATTATACGAAATTAACGCGAGATAACAGCACCGCCGTGCGATTCCTATCGAGGATTAGAGAGAAAGAATGCGTTTATTTATTTATTTTTTTCTTCTTCTTTTAAGAGACGCGATTTCGAATCCGTGTGAACGGCGTTTACAACTCGAAAGTTAGAAATCAACTGTTGTCGATTTTATGATGCGTATTTTATTAAATAATTATCAAGTTGCCCAAGTACGGTATCGGTTATATTGCATATTGTATATTATTTGTATTTGTTTGTGTGCTGTATTTGTATTGTATTGATCGGTACTCGAAGATTGCGTAAAACCATCCGTCTATGTCTATGTATACATAATACTACAAACACATAAACATATAAAATGTGTTTGTTATGACACCGACTTAGGATATATTAGGAATATATTATAGAATAAATTAGAGATATATATAAGGTGTTCATGCTTATATGCTACAAGCCGCAAGCCTATGAAATAATTGGACGTGATTCTCAACATTAATTTCACACACATCTAGAAAATATTATTGCGAAATTGTGTACGGTGTGAAATGAATGATAATAAAATAAACAGCTCCGAAATTATACTATATAAAATAAAGACGGTCTAAGAACTGATCCTTGCGGAACACCCCTGCATAAGATTTTAACAATTACAGCTTTCAATAATTTCGACGTTCCATTTCCTTAACGATAAAAATACGACTTAACCCAGTCGAGGATGGAATGGTCGTCGACCAATTTGGATGCTTTGGATAGCTTAATTAACACGTAGATAATGATCTCTTCAGAAGAAGAAGAAGCAGTGAAGGAATAGCATCATCACCAGGAGGATGGAGATTCAATTCGAAGACAATCAGTTCCCAACTCTTATACATCCTTCCTTTCCATCTCTAACGACCTAATCCACCTTTTTACCCAAGTCTTCCTACACCCATTTCTTACTCCCTTAATAGTCCAAAAAATTTACCCTTTTCCTACCCGACTTCCTGTACCATCCTTTGTCCTAATAATCCATCCTTATTATTATATACTTCTTCCTATTTATTTTCTTTTCTTTTCAGGTTCCCTGCCCAAACAGATCCATCCCAGGATCGACTGTACAGGTAAGTACCATGCAACACCCTCTGAATCTGCAGTCATCTTTACAGATAAAACGGTCGACGGCTCCCAGGCCAGCTCAGCAGTCCAAGTTATCATCCCAAATGGTAAGTAACCTAAAGATCCAATGCCAATAACTCTCTTCTTGTAGTCTTCAAGCTTTCACGGCCGCTATTGATGGCTGCTCTGCGGTTCTGGGGTTCTCTGCCGTGTAGAAAGGTTGTAGTACTTGACGTTTCGATCATCTTGTCGTGATCAAGAATGGTGGTGTCGTCTTCTGGTCTCTGCATCTGCTGAGAAATGCCAGTTGGCTCAACAATTTTGACTTCTTTAGTCGTGGATCTTCCAGTCTCTTCGTAAGCGTAAACGTGTCCTCCCCGTCGAGGTGTGTTAATGTAGTCTTCAGGCTTTCACGGCCGCTGTTGATGGCTGCTCTTCGGTTCTCGGGTTCTCTGCCGTGTAGAAAGGTTGTGGTACTTGACGTTTCGATCATCTTGTCGTGATCTACTTCAGAAGTGAAGTGATTTTCAGGAATGGTGGTGTCGTCTTCTGGTCTATGCATCTGCTGAGAAATGCCAATTGGCTCAGCAATTTTGACTTCTTTAGTCGTAGATCTTCCAGTCTGTTCGTAAGCGTAAACGTTTCCTCCCCGTAGAGGTGTGTTAATGTAGTCTTCAGGCTTTCACGGCCGCTGAAGTTCGAAAACTGGGAAAATTCGTACCGACTAATATTTTGCGTCATAAATTTCAATTTTTCAAGAAAAGCTGAAATTACACCCCAATTTTTTGAATAAATCTGTCAAATACACGATGTCTGCTTTCAAATTGATCAGGTTTTCTTTTAAGTCTGGATCTGTACTTTCCAGGAACTCTAAAACTGATTCAAAAAGTGAAGAACTTCAGTATGTAATAGCAATCGTTGGAAGTCTTCATCATTTTCATCAAATAAACTCGTATTTAATGCATTGCTTCTTATTTTGTTAACTGTATTGAAGCGATTGGTGCAATCTATCGCTGAAATTTTTCGCTACTAGGTGTTGTCGATGGATGACACAGAAAATTGCAGTTACCTCTGGTATAATTCTTTTAAAATGGGGCCCGGCAGTAGCTCTTCATGAATTTCTTCGTCCATAATAAATCGAACACATTCCAATAATAATGCTTCATTACCATGTAAAGTTGACTCGTTGACAGTTGAATAGAAAAATGAATTGTTTGCAGATAATTACACAAGAAACGTTCAATATCAGAGCTCATTTCATCAAAGGAATTCTTTTGAGTATGTCAAATGGAGATTTGTGCAAAAAAACCTCTTTAGCAAACCATCATCGTTACTTTCAGACGTTGGAGCGAACATACTGTGCACGGTGGATCTCTTTTCATATTTTTCCTTCAATGTTTGAAAATATTTCTAAATCTTTACTTATTTTATCAGGATGACACCTTCTTAGATGATCTTCGAGCTTCGATGGTTTCATAGAGTCATTGCTCAAAACTTTGTTGCATAAAAGGCATATGGACAGTCGCTTGTCTGTCTTTGACGGTAGAAAACCAAATTTTAAATAATCAACACTATACTGTCGACATTTCTTCTTACAAGTTCATGCAAGATTGCAAGCACACATACACAAGTCGTATTGCAAATCTCGACACGTTGTATTGAATATGGAATATGCAAGTTTTTACAAGTAACAGTCGCTGAACTTTCTACATTGATAGGTGAAGTCAAGCCAACATTTTAACCAAATAAATTTTCGTGGACCCCCGCTTACGAATTGTGAACCCCCGTGGATCCCTGGAGGACCACTTTGGGAATCAATATTTCATCTACAGTGTAGATGAAACGTCCGAAACAAAAATGCAGTCAAAATAGTGAACTGCGAAAGGAGGAATCGACTCTAAATAAATCCAAAATCGGCTGGGAAAGTGATGATGTTCTTTTTGTTCTCTAATCTAAAAATTGAGCTCGGAGGATGTTCGAAAGATTTCCGTCAAATGAGGGGAGGTCCATCACCTTGATAAACAATTATTTTATAGTGAAAGACGCCGAAAACTATTTGCACGGATTGAAGAGATGGGAGAATCGCTATTAATGAAATTAATTTGCATTTGATCATTATCGAATGTGGAAAAGGGGGTTAGGCATCCGATTTTATATAAGTTAGCATCCCAAATTAAGTCAACATACTTCGATGTGTGAAATTCCAAGAAGGATATTTGTCACGTAATACCGTTAATTCAAGTTCAACACTCAACGTATAAACACAACAAGCAACGTTCTAAATATTAATTTGAAATTTTCCCTCGTATACTGTATGTTTATAGTCAGTGTGTGCTTCGATTATTAAATTTCTTTTTTTTTAATATATTATTGTGGAAAATAACCTGTCGGAGCGCAAGTTCTGATTCATTTGTTTAGATTTAATGTATTTTTTCGCGCGATAAATAAAAAAAAATACAAAGACCCTGAACTAGCATACCTAAACCGATTGTTGGCGCATTGTTGTATATTTATTATTTGTTGCTAAAACTGTACAGACGTAGACGGATTACGTGCGTGAAATATGGAATACGATGTGGATGACCTCGAATTCTTAATTTCCCAGAATGCAAAATAAAAGCACAATAAATCGGGATTATAAATCATCATTTCGGCAAAATTTAAAATTCGAAATTTGTGCGATGATCACCTCAAACACGCATATAATGTGTATACATTTTTTTTTATTGTTGAATTAATATCGCTTAATTGACTTAACCAGAAGCGATTCAATCTAGCCTCTTCAAGGTCATACTTTGATGGGAACTAGTAAGGAAGAAAAAAACCTGACGATAGCAGGTGTAAAAGTAACTAATACAAGCGCCATTTAATTTCTAGTTTATATAATTATGTTCGGCTGCGTAATAGAATAGGAAAAACCTTGACAGCTATAGCGAATCATTGTAGACAAAAAAAAAATTGATAATTATATCAGTTACATGCATGTTTTGTTGCTTGCTTGCACATATAAATGAATCGTTTTCTATTGAGATTTATTTAAATAATATCCAGAATGAAGATATTTCGAGCAGGCTATGTAATATATACAGGGTGGAACATCCAAATGGAATAAATTCGATAACAGATAAATGAGGGTGTATTGGGAAAAACGCTTGGACACGTCGATTTGTATTTTTAAATGCGCATTTTTTTCAAAAAAAAAAATTATACAGGGTGTGTCATGTGACAACTTTCTTATTTTAAATGGAAACCCCTGCATATTATTTATTTTTTTGGGTTCTTCGGAAAATTCTAGACATAATTCATGTACAATGTCCCATACCTATCTTCAACTGTTTCGGAAATATTAAGTGTTTTCAGATTTATTACGAAAATTAACATTAAAAACAGAAAATTATTTTATTTCACAAATGCATTGCTGCATTACACTAAAAATCTATTTCCCATTTAGCTCTTCATATTGATAAAGTAAGCAAAAACCATTGCTGCGTTCCTTTTTACTGATAGGAAATTAAAAAAATACAAAGACCGTTTTGTTTATTTTCGTAAAAACTCTTCTAGCCTTAGCAACATGTTGTCTGCCTGCATGACAGTAGTGATCAGTGTTAGTGCTATTATTGTGGTTTGATTTTCGTTAACTGTACGTAATAATATCAGAAAAATGGTTCATTTAACAGAAATGCACAAAATAACCATTGGTTATGGAGATAACACACGGACACAAATGGAAGTTTCTCGATTATTTCACGAAAATTTTCCAAATTTGCCGCCTGTATCCCAAGGAACAATTAGCAAAATAGAAAAACAGTTTTGCGAGCTTGGTTATGTAAGACATATTAAAAAAGTAGCTGCCAATGCAGTAAGTGATGATACGAAATTGGATATTATGCTTGAGTTTCAAGAAAACCCACATAATTCTGGTCGAAAAGCAGCCCCACTGTTCAACATTAGCCGCACATCAATTTTTAGAGTATTAAAGGAAAGTAAAATGCATCCCTATAAAATGATGCCAACTCTGGAGCTCATGGAAGACGATTTCGATAGGAGAACGTATTTTTGTGAACAGATGATGGCAATGTTAGATAACGATGTGATCCAATTAGAACATATTTTATTTTCTGATGAGAGCACATTTACACTTCACGGCCATGTTAATCGTCAAAATTGTCGCTATTGGTCTAATGAGAATCCTCACTGGATGAGAGAGGAACATACGCCGCAATATCCTGAAAAAGTTAATGTTCGGGCAGGAATTGTTGGAAATCACATCGTTCATCGATGGTAACATGAATGGAGATAAATATTTAGAACTGCTCCAAAATAATGTCGTGCCAACTTTCGCAAACTTATATCCTAATCCAGCAAACCCACAAGTTCCCGCCAATATAGTATGGTTTCAGCAAGATGGAGCACCGCCCCATTTCCAAATCAATGTCCGGCAGTACCTGAACCAAATTCTTCCAAATCGGTGGATAGGGAGGCGCGGATCGATAGAATGGCCAGCACGATCTCCTGATCTGGCGCCATTAGACTACTTTTTGTGGGGATATGTCAAAAGTCTTGTATACAAAACTAAACCCCTCAACTTAGATGACTTAAAAAGACGAATCACGCTTGCGATTAGATCAGTCACGCCTGAGATGTTGAGTAATGTCAGAAGACATTTCTATACCAGATTAGCATGTTGCCAAGACGTTCGCGGCGACCATTTTGAACATTTACTACATTGACATTAATGATTTTTGTTATTTTTTTACATTATTAAGAAATAATCAGTATTACTTATTAGGTTTTTAGTGTAATGTAGCGAATTTGTGAAAAAAAATAATTTTCTTTTTTTAATGTTAATTTTCGTAATAAATCTGAAAACACTTAATATTTCCGAAACAGTTGAAGATAGGTGTGGGACATTGTACATGAATTATGTCTAGAATTTTCCGAAGAACCCAAAAAATAAATAATATGCAGGGGTTTCCATTTAAAATAAGAAAGTTGATATTGGCCACTGTCACATGACACACCCTGTATAATTTTTTTTTTTGAAAAAAATGCGCATTTAAAAATACAAATCGACGTGTCCAAGCGTTTTTCCCAATACACCCTCATTTATCTGTTATCGAATTTATTCCATTTGGCTGTTCCACACTGTATAATACAAGAGACGCGGAAGCGCTTTTGTTTCCCATTACATAGCTACATTCACTTCCTTTATCTGTCAGTTAAGTAACTGAAACAAAAGTCTGTCCGATCGAATCTAGTACATACATACAAAATTATTAATAATGAAAATAAACACAATTTACCTTTATCTATATACCTATACCAGAGAAATTAGATTAAACTTAAACCGACTATAAAAGCCAGATGGTATAATCGATATTAATTACAAGAAGTGATACTAGGCTTTCAATTTTGTACGTGCTTCTTTTTCTGAATCGTATTATTCCCCGGTCTCATTTTCTCTATCGCTGTTGTATTAATGACATTACGTGATCGTCGGTTTTACCATCTAAATGCGCAGGTTACCTTTAATTTCCCTTTGGTAGTTATTTTTACATTTGTAATTGTACAATAGTACAATTCTAATTTAACTAAAAAAACAAAAAAGAAGAAGAAGAAGGTGTAAGTGCTTCGTGGAATTGTCGTCTCGTGACTAGAATGAATTTGGTAATTACCCTCGAAATTGCCCAATAATAATGGAGATATGCGTGATATTAAAATTACGTCTACGAGATGTTAATGTTGCGAAGGTGGGTTGACAAGTTTCCGATCTAATATTTTTTATCAAGTAATGATGCTCCCCTAACGGTTTTTCCTTAATTTGAAGATAATCGATTAAGATAACTGCATGATTATCGCTATCCTTTCCCAACCGAAAAAAAAAATTTCAATTTTTTTTTTTTGAGGACCAATTTCCCCTTTCGTAATCCACTGTTTTGACCGTATTTTTGTTTCGGGCGTAGCCATGAAGTCAGGTCCTCGAAGTTGGCACCACAAAATGGTCAAAAATCAACAAAAATGCTAGAAAGGATTGACCAATTTATTGATCACTATTGAACATCAGCTATTTCGATTCACCACATTTTGTTTATCGGATACGATTGACCATCGTTTGACCACCATCCACATTTTCAAAATTTTTCAAAAAAAATTCTTTTTCGATTTTTTTTAACTACAAACACTAAAATTTTGTTACAGTATAGGATTGTCCAACGTTTAACCGTGATTAACAACCAAATATTTTTGTTTGAAAAATTAATAGTCGAAAAAAATGAAAAAAACAAGTTCATATGATGGTTCAATGAAATGACATTAAACTCAGATATGTCACAATCTTTTGCATCGCATTTTTCACAAGTTTTGAGAGGTGGTCAACCGCTGAAAATAATAGGACTGATTGTCTCGTGTCTCGAGACCACAAAAATTCGGAAATGATCGTTGGTTCACTTTCCAGTTAAATTTTATCCGATCTTTAAGTTACATACATCGGATAAAAATTAACCGGTGGGTGGTCAAACGATGATCTTCAATTTTTTTTGGTTTTTTTGGTCTACAGACTCGAAATAATAGGTTCTATTATTTTCAGCGTTTGACCACCTCTCAAAATCCGTGGAAAATACGATAAATTTTGAGACTCTTTTATCTAACTTTAAGTTCGGATAAAATTTAACCGGAGGGTGGTCAAACGATAATTTTCAATTTTCTGTAGTTTAGAGACACCATACAACCAGTTCTATTATTTTCAGCGTTCGACCACCTCCCAAAATTTGTTAAAAATGCGATAAATTTTGAGACTCTTTTATGTAACTTTAAGCTCGGATAAAATTTAACCGGAGGGTGGTCAAACGATAATTTTCAATTTTCTGTAGTTTAGAGACATCATACAATAAGTTTTATCATTTTCAGCGTTTGATCACCTCTCAAAATTTGTTAAAAATGCGATAAATTTTGAGACTGTTTTATGTAACTTTAAGCTCGGATAAAATTTAACCGAAGGGTGGTCAAACGATAATTTTCAATTTTCTGTAGTTTAGAGACACCATACAACGAGTTCTATTATTTTCAGCGTTCGACCACCTCTCTAAATTTGTTAAAAATGCGATAAATTTTGAAACTCTTTTATGTAACTTTAAGCTCGGATAAATTTTAACCGGAGGGTGGTCAAACGATAATTTTCAATTTTCTGTAGTTTAGAGACACCATACAACGAGTTCTATTATTTTCAGCGTTCGACCACCTCTCTAAATTTGTTTAAAATGCGATAAATTTTGAAACTCTTTTATGTAACTTTAAGCTCGGATAAAATTTAACCGGAGGGTGGTCAAACGATAATTTTCAATTTTCTGTAGTTTAGAGACACCATACAACCAGTTCTATTATTTTCAGCGTTCGACCACCTCCCAAAATTTGTTAAAAATGCGATAAATTTTGAGACTCTTTTATGTAACTTTAAGCTCGGATAAAATTTAACCGGAGGGTGGTCAAACGATAATTTTCAATTTTCTGTAGTTTAGAGACATCATACAATAAGTTTTATCATTTTCAGCGTTTGATCACCTCTCAAAATTTGTTAAAAATGCGATAAATTTTGAGACTGTTTTATGTAACTTTAAGCTCGGATAAAATTTAACCGAAGGGTGGTCAAACGATAATTTTCAATTTTCTGTAGTTTAGAGACACCATACAACGAGTTCTATTATTTTCAGCGTTCGACCACCTCTCTAAATTTGTTTAAAATGCGATAAATTTTGAAACTCTTTTATGTAACTTTAAGCTCGGATAAAATTTAACCGGAGGGTGGTCAAACGATAATTTTCAATTTTCTGTAGTTTAGAGACACCATACAACGAGTTCTATTATTTTCAGCGTTCGATCACCTCTCAAAATATGTGAAAAATGCGATAAATTTTGAAACTCTTTTATGTAACTTTAAGCTCGGATAAAATTTAACCGGAGGGTGGTTAAACGGTAATATTCAATTTTCTGTAGTTTAGAGACATCATACAATAAGTCCTATTATTTTCAGCATTTGACCACCTCCCAAAATTTGTGAAAAATGCGTGTCACAACCTCTTGTGTGACATTTTCTAGGTTTGATGTCATTTCATTAGAGATATGAACTTGTTTTTTTTTTCATTTGTTTCGACTATTATTAAGTTTTCAACAAAATTATTTGGTGGTCAATCATAGTTAAACGTTTGATCAATCCTATCCTGCAACAAAATTTTAATGTTTGTAGTAAAAAAAAAAATCTAAACAAAATTTGTTAAATGTGGAAGTTGGTTCAAACATGATCAAACGATGGTCAATCGTATCCGATGAACAAAATGTTAATGTTGGCTAATTTTAGCATTTTCGCTTAAACAAAATGTGGTCAATCGAAATTGTTGATGGTCAATAAATAGTCAATCCTTTCTAGCATTTTTATCGATTTTTGACCACTTTGTGGTGCCAACTTGGCGGGCATATTCATAACCTCCACTATCTCTGTCGCTTTAATTTGGCTATCGTTTAGCACTATTCGATGAATTTTAGTGATGTCATCGTCGGTGGTTATATACAGTAGTTTTGGACGTCCCAAACCGCTCCTTTTAAAGTTCTGAACTGACTGTTTTATCCAATTACTGCATGAAGTGTGTCAGATTTGGTGGATAGTCCAGGCTTCTCTTCTGAAATTTTCCCTCTTGCGACCAAAGCTCCAAATTTTGTCCCAAGTCTTTGTTACGTTGATCCAATAAATGTTGAGGTCTTTGTTTTACTTCTAAAATGGTTCTTCTCACGTTTTTAAGGTCAAATTTGCACTGAATATTTCCTTTTTTAATAGTTCTTAAAAAATATATCACTTTCGTGAAGAAAACTGATAATAATCTAATATTAATTTTATAGTAAGCTATGCAAAAACCACGTAAGAAGAACTATAACGTCAGTGTCGGATTAAATATTCTGCCTAAGGACAATTATTGCGTCAGTTGAATGGAATTTCAGTAATAATACAATTTTTAATAGAAACATTTTTTCATCCTCGTTCATTAACAAAACAACCAACAATTTATAAGATTGAAGAACAAAACACTATTTTACTTGACATATGTAAATATTATTACCATTGAATCGGGAGAGGTTTCTGACCTAAGATATTATTATAACGCGTTAATAACAGCTCTAGTTTAACTAAGCCAAGTCCTAGTTAAACGACAACAAGAAGGAGGCGAAAAAAAAAACGCGATTGAATTTGACTTATTTTTTCCCCCAAATCACCAAAGCGGAACGTGACAAGATTATTTTTGGCTGTAGAGGTCAAGCCGTAAACATAATGTCAAATATTTAGAGTAATTTCATCGTTAAATAAATTGCGGGACCGTTCGAATAACTCGCGAACGAAACAAATCTGATCTTTTATAAAATGTCAGATTTAACTTTGACATTGACATCTAAAAGCGATATTGACATTGACGTTTAAACGATTTAAATCGGAATTTAATAAAAATTTCAATACTTGTAAAGAAATTCGAGATAATGCGTACGCACACAGAAAAATGAGCTATAAAACTTACAAAACCAGTATAATACAATCGTGTTTACATAATATACAACGACGCATGGGTAATCAAATATTTGTTTAAGCGTTAGTTCGTGCCTGGCAAAACATTTTCAATTTTAAAGTTAAAATGCGATTTTAACCAATCGTAACGCAGACGATAACAAGTGAATATCAGTTTGACTATAATCTCGAACTTACCTGATTCAAATTCAATTGTTTACGATCGTTTTTAACACGCTAGACGCACGTGTTAAATCCTTTTTTTAAACAAAACTTGCGAGAGAATATAGAATCGTTTCCTCCCGGGGATTCGTGTATCACAGGCTTTTATTGCCGATTTCAATTTCGATCGTATTTCGGGCACGAACTGTCGGAATATTGTGTAAAACTCCGTTTAAGCAGGTTCGCAAATAATGCCGCCAACACAACCAGTTTAAACATTGTACAGAATTCGACTAGACGCTAAAAGAGTGTGTGCGTATCGTACCGATTTTGTTTGTTGTGTGTATAAAGCACTAACACGGACTGCATACGTCAGATGTTCAGTACGAACAAACGACGATCGTCAACAGCGATGTAACGGAACCAGGTTACAGCTGCATATATCTCTCTCCGGTAAACCTCCTCATTAGTGGCTTTTGTTCAGCGCGGATTCTTTACGTGAAATACCGCGATATGCAATTGGAAAACTACGTGATAAGGGTTTTTTTTTGTTAGAGGAAAATTGGTTGGTATTTTCCATAAAAAAAAAAAATTGTACGTCATATGCTGAAAATCGACGTAATATTTAAATAAATTTCTAAGCTTGTAAAATATTTATTTAAATTAGAATTATATTTGAATTAATGTCGATTTTCCGTTAATCACTTAAGTTAAACGGGGTTTTACTGTACGTATATTAATACTACATATTAATATTGTCTAACATTGTGTAATTTTTCGAAACCGTTCAGATTAACTAGTATACAGGTCTTAATAAAAGTTACTTAAAATATCATGTAGAATCTAAAAAAAAATAAAATATATGGAGTGATCCATTTAAAATAATAAAGTTACATATGTTTTTCTACAAATGGGACACCCTCTATAAACTTTTTTCTCTATACTGTAAAATAAACAAATTATCAAAGAAACCACGTTAGCTGGGACACCCTGTATAGCAAGGTAGAATCCTCTATTCTAAAAACAAACGAACGATCTCGTTGATCTCTTAAAGAGGAGTCCACGAAGCCAGACGAGCTGTATTTAGACATCGCGCCTGTTGTCTCCCTTGTTTCAAAGGTGTTGCCTCCATTTGCAACATCTTTGATACAAGGGAGATAACACGAAACAGTTGGAAATCCCAAGCTTGAAGAAATGTAAATTTTTGTTAATAATTCCGACAAGTACGTGTGTGGCCTACAAATTGATACGCGTTTCAACTTTCTACCACACTCTGTATAGAAGTTATAAACATTTTTCCGAAACGTCAAAATTTTAGAAAACAATTTTTATCTCAGGAACAAGAAATGATAAGTGTAACAGGGTCTTAATAAAAAATATTCAGTATTATCACTGCATTCCAGAAATGGCAAAATATACAGGGTTTTCTATTAAAAATAACAGAATTTATGGCGACTTCCGGGATAACCGGAAGTACTAGATTACTGGAAATAATTTGAATATGAAGAAAAGAATGCGTAATAGTTAATTTCAAATTTAATAAAATTCTAACTAATGGGTCAGTAGTATGGGACACCCTGTATATACATATACATAGTTAAAAAAATAATTTTAAATTAATTTAATGTATTGTATGTCCCTATATAATTACGTGAGTAATTACGAATGTATGTCATTAAATGGTAAACCTGCAGAATCCAGCTCCCATTTAAATTTCCCGCTACGAATATAGTAAACAACCTGCAACGTTGCCAAATTTTAGTTTTTTTGTGGCTTGGCTTGTGTTGTATTGTCATTATATTGTGATATTTAATTAATTTCAGTTAAGTTATTTCTTTCTTAATTTGTTGAAATGGCAGGTAGAGGAGGAATTGCGAGACATTGGATTGTTGAAGAGGAGGAAATATTAGGAATAAATCACATCCGTGAAGAAAAGGTTACGTTTATAGAAATATTATTTTCCCTGACAAAATTAATATTATCATGTGGTTAGTTAAACATAGCTTAATAAAACATTCAAATAACTGTGTAGAATGCAAAGTGCCTAGGTCATTCGTAAAAAGAGTGACCTTAGTGATTGTTATCGGTGGCCATGTAAAATATGTCGTAAAGCTTTAAGTATTCGATCCTGGCGAGCACACAATGGTATCGAGGATATGGATGGTGGTGCGTATGAACATTGTGTTGTTGTGCATCAACAGAATTTTGTTGATCCCGATGATCGCACTGTTCATACACAGAACGTGGAGAACATGTGGATGCGTGCCAAGAGGAAGCTTCCTTGGCAGTTTAGAACTTCTGAAGACCTCTTGGAGTCCTACTTACATGAATTTATATGGCGTAATCAATTTAATCATAGTTCAATTTTTTCAGAATTTATTATAGCTCTTCGTGAACAGTATCCATTGTAATTTATAATTTTAACTGCTGCTGTGTTTGTTTTATATAGTTGATATTCTATTTTATTAATTGATATATGGTTCGTCTTGGTACAAAATCACTTTGCAGTTATATTAACAAATATTCACACAGTCCGGAACCCACAATCCCATATATCCATGTTTTCCTAGTTATTTTTGTTGATAGGCATGGTATTTACAAAATAAATTAGTTTAATTGTATATATCGTTTGATTAACCTATAAATATAAAAATAAATATAAAATAACCTATAAATTGATCTATACCAGCATTCTTTCTGACAGTATGCGTTTGGCAACGTTACTCGTATATTCATTGGTTATGCGCATGCGTAAATGCGTTCATTATGTCAGTTTAAATGGGAGCTGGATTCTGCAGGTTTACCATAATCATTAATCAGTCCCAGGTAAACAATTAATTTTATAAAATATTTGTAGGTTATGTTATTAAAAATTAATCAAGTACAATCAAACTTATTATTATTATTGTATATATAATTACTTACAATCATAGCGTCATCTTAGTAACTCCTTTACTATTCCTTTGAAAGAAAATCGCAAATTTCTAATCAACAAGATCCCTTTTTTGAGCGCTTTTCACAAAACACCAAAACCAAACAACACAAAATTTAAAATCATATATGTATAGGTAGTTGTATAGCACTAATATGAGATTATACATGAGTACCTAGAATCTAAAGCAATCATGGTGGTAAAAATCAAATAATAAACATCGAATTAACGCAAAAATTAAAGAATTTCTGCAATTTTGTACGGACATCGTTAAAACTTCTAACGCTTATACGAAAATAAATCGCCATTATATGCGATAACCAATCAGAGATGAGCGTCATTTTTTCCGCGATTCTAATTGGTTCAGATCTTAAATGTAAATTTTATAACTTGATATTTCCGATAAAATCAAGTTTAAGATCTTACCTATAAAGAATTTGAAAAATAAAATAAAATTTTAAATCTATTTTTGTATTAATTAATATGTATACGTGGAATTAAGTTTGTGTCAATTTATTTGCCGGTAACGTTGCGATCTGTATTTATATTTAATAAAGTTGCAATAGATGGCGTGTATAAGTTCACACATAAAAAACAGTGACGGCGTATTAGGGGGTCTTCATTATAATAAAATTAGATAATTCTGTAAAATATTTATTGCATTAATATACGGTAACAAAATATTGAACAGGGCAAGAAAAAATAAAATGAAAGGAGCGTCAATAATAATATTTATACAGATATATAAAAAATTTCATCAATCTACGCCTATACAGTACAAGTAAGAAGTAAATGTAGTATTTTTTTTGTGTTTAAGTAGTACTATAGTATCATTACAATATAGTAAGAATAAGAATACACCCAGAATGTTTTGTTTATTTTCGAAAATACATAAAAGACAGTAGTACGAAGAATTACAGATTATTTAAGGTTATAGATACGTATCTTCAGAACATTTTCTTAGACTCCATTTTACCTTTTTTTGGTTTTTATAAAATAAAAATTAAATTTACATCTACTTATAGAAAATTTATTTAAATATAATAATTATAGTAGTGTAATAGTCTTTTTTTTATTCATTTATATCTTAATAAAATTTAAAAATTGTTCTAAAATTTCTATAATTGTAGTAAAACCTTTACACACAATTTTTGTTTGTACGACTATATTTTGTGTGTCCCCCGCGACCCCCACAAAAAATCTATTTTATATAATTTATTTTTTTATATAAGAAAACCTGACGTGCCCGTCTCATCCCCTTTCTTTACCGTTAGGCCTACTATTTTAATTTAATTTTGTTTTTGTAGATTTTTATTACAACATTGAATATAGCAAACATTGATGCGCACAGAAAATTAAAGAAAAATTAAAAACAAATTATTTATATTTAATTAAGGAATGTATATTATATATATATATTTATATATCTGGCAGATTAGAGGAATTTATAAACAATAAAGAAAAGAAATTAAAAACTAAACATATTCTTTTATTATATTAATTATAATAATTAAATAAAGAAAGTTTTGGACGTACGTGTATATCTCAATTATAATTACCTGGAGATACACGTACGTCCAAAAAATTTTGGACTAGTTTAAAATAATAATATTAATCGTTTCTAGGCGGGCCTAAATTGACAGGACGTTGACAGCTGTCAAATTTCACGGCCGACTTAGAATAATCCGTTAAATTAAAAACTTAAGCAAATTATTTCCATCTCACAGCTTCTCACAAAGCCTTTTGTTTTAAATATATTTTACCATATAGACATTTATATAGTAATTTTTTTTTTACTAAAAAAACAGCTCTATTATATTGTAATATTTAATATAATTTATCATCTGTTTTTCTTCTTCTTCTTTTGTTTAACCTAATAATTACCTTTTGATTGAGATAAATATATATTATGAAAAAACCACCGATTATATAACGAAGAATGCTTGGCTTGCGTACGTTTTTTTTTTACATATCTTGCGGATAGACAGAGAAAAGCAACATGTTTTCTATGTATAATATGAAGAATTGAGGGGATCGTAAATTGCAAAAAACATTAAGTCTTATTTAAACAACGAGAGATATCATTCTTAAAAACATCACATTATTCGTAATATACACTGCATTGCATTGCGTTACATTTTTTTTTAAATATATATGTTTATATATATATATAAGGTTATGTAATATTGCATCTAGTTACATTTGGCAATTGTTATTTTTGTGGATTTTTTAAATAAAAAAAATCGACTAAAAAGAAAATAATTTTGACCGAACATCCTGTATACATAATTTAATTTTATTGTACTATACAGGATGTCCAAATAATATCGTGATATGTAATAATTGTTTTTCATCGGGAATTAAATTAAGAAAAATGGCGGAATTGTATCGAAGACATGTCACTTTTTGATATTTCAACGCTGTAGCTCTCGATTTTATTTGTGTTAATTACATATTATTACGTATCATACTTGGACCACTTTATATTGAAAATATTTGTTAGGAGTGAGCAAATCGAATCACCTATGAAACTTAAAAAAAAAATCGTCGATAAAACAAAAACAATCGTAATAAAATTTGTTCCTTTTTTGTTTATCTTTGATATTGTTGCGTATAATTGTTTTCTTTTTTTTGTGTGTATCTTTATTTTATTCCTTGTTTACTAATAACAGCAAAAGCTCATCTATCACATTTAGAATATATGAAAAAAATTGTAGAGATCTAAATCTATCAAATAAGAAACATATTTATATCCTATTTGAAACATTTTCTTTAATGCTTTTAAAAATTTAAAAAAAGAATTCAGAATCATTCCATTCACACGTTTATTACACGATTTTTCCTAATTTCACACTATTCAACGATAAATTTGGAGTCCTCCAGGGTAGGAATTAGCACCAGTACTATGTGAGATCGGCAAAATTTGTAATTTCGGCGAGCATCGAGTTAATTTAAATGATAATCATGTAATAAACATACAACACACTCTACAAGGTGATCAAAATTAAATTAAGATGAACACCCTGTACGACTACCACAAATTCTTCGGACTTTCACTCCTTTACTAAATCATCAATTTATTAGTAACTGAATAATAATAATAAAAAAAAAATCAAAATGAAACGAATGCAATATTACTAAAAATAAACTTTTTAAAGTAATACTGACCTATCGTGTAACAAAAAATAATAATAAAATAAAAGCAGATTAAAAAAAAAATTGTACAAAATAAACCTAAAAGTATGGAAATATAAAAGTCTATTGTTTCTTCGGATAGTACGTAGCCCTAGTTGGCCTCGGTTGGCAATAATTTTGTGTCGTAGGCCTAACAGTTTGCGGTCGATTTTGATAAGTCCACACGTTGGGAATTCTAGGTGTGTACAATGGTACGAAAGTATTCCGAGGTCTAGCCATTGTCATATCGGGTGGATAAAGCATCCTCGGTGGTACCTGCTGCGGATGTTTCTGCTGACTTAAATCCATCGTCGGTGGTGGAACGGATATGCTATGCATTGCTTGCATCGGAGGTGGTGGCATCGTTTGTGTAGTCATCGTTTGAGGTAATTGAGGCGGTGGAATACTGGGGATGAAAGGAACATTCTGTACGGGTGGCATCCTTGGTAACGGTGGCATACTATGTGGCATGTACGGTAAAGGTCCAAACGGTGACATCTGTATTCCGTTCGGGACAAACGGGGGTTTAAAAACGGATTAAAAGAAGGCACATTGGGGTTTAAACCGGGCTGTCCGAAACTGAATACAGGACCGGTGCTTGGTTGAAATGGAAAACCTCTTTTATCGTTATTATTAGAAGCATGTCTTTTCGTAGATGGTTCGAAAGTATCCCTTATCTTATGTAAACGTGTATCGATTATATTCTTTACATTCATATCCTTTTCGAAATCTTTATGCCGTTCTAAACTGTTGCGTTTTCTCGTTTCCGACGTAGATGATTTCTTAGATGATCGTCTAACTTTGCGTTCTTCCTCGTCGTCTGAGTAATCCACGTGTTCCGGTGGGACTTCATTGTCACCCATCCAAGATGCATCGCTGCCTTTTACTCTGAGAAAAATTATAACTGAATGTCAACTCTATTCAAACTAAAAATGAAAAATTCTTATTCGAATCCCTTGCCCATTTTTTTTTTTTCTAAACAGTAACACACCTGTTTCGGAAAATAAAAATTTCGAATTATAAAATAAAGCCTAAACACCCATAAAGATAAATATTAAATAATTACGTTAAAATTGAAATCTACTTACTGCATTAATTGCTTCAAGAAAACGTATTGCGTATGCGGGGTTTTCGGGGCCGAATATACTGGAAGACCTTTTACAATCCCGATAGTATCCATTTCCTCCTTCGTATTAAATCGAATAACATAAATCGGATTACTAACAGGCCCCATCACATCATAAACGTAACCGAGCGGCTTTTTCCCATTATCGAGGAATAATAAAGTTTCCAAATCGTATGCTGGAGTATTTGGAAGAGATTCCACCGTAACTACGCAACGAAGAGATGATACACATATACCATTATTACAATTAAAAAAATTTTTAAAACTTACCTAATCTATCGATAATTCCGGTAATGTTTCCCATATGAATACAATCCTGTTCCGATACCTCGACGTTAAGTGATGAAACATCAGCAACGGGTGGTAAATCATCTAACGTTAGTTCACCGAAAGTACGTATAGCATCCTGCATGCTTTTCTTTTTACTTTCAGTCTTAGCACCTTCGCTCTCTTGATCACTGCGTTAAAGATAAATTAACTCTAAATCACAACGATATAGAAATTTAACTTACTTATCGGAGACTTCAGGGGATTCGTAAGATTCCGATTCACTCGAAGATGATTCGGAATCTGAAGAATCAGAGGATTCGCTCGAATAAACCAGAAGATTATTCAACGAACTGTTTCCGGTTCGAATAACAGTAGCCGTTCCTGTATTCTTCGATGTATTTCCTGAGGAACATGAATAGAAACTGGCGGGATCTGATTTTTCAGCTTTATTAACCGAATTAATCACGTTTTTTTCGCTTTCTTTTGGTGCGATCGTTTCGACATCTTTTAGGTTATCTTTTTCAATACAAATGACATCACCTTGCCCTTCTTTAGGAGAATCAACATCATCGGTTTTAATCTCGTTAGCATCTTCCGTATTCTCCTCTTCGTTACCGGCGATATTATCAGCCCGTTCTACTTTCCCGGCAAGGGGTGAATTCGCCTTTACCTCTTCCATTCCTTAAAATGTTGTGTGTGTAGTATGTATATTTATTGGATATAACAGCTCGTATTTTTATTGCGATCGGTACATTAACGCACAATTTTGCAGTCTTACACGTGAATTTTAATCTGGCTTTGTTAAAGTTCGACTAGGATAGCGGCATTTGATCGTTTGATTAGGAGCAATCGCTGATTTAAGAAACACATGTCCGTAGAACTTTAAAAACAGCCATTTTGAATCTGCCGATTAGAGGTGTAATAGGAAATTGACAGATGGTGTGGTGTTCAGCCGCGATATTAGCGAGCGGCAGCGATTAATTTAGATCGTTTGAATTTTAATTTTAATTTAAACCGTTTAATTTAGATTAAAATACTAATTCTCATTATGATCTATTGTGGGATTAAAAAAAGATGTACAATAAATTGATTGTATTATTAACTGAACTAACTAGGAAAATTTCTCGGTAGAAATTGGTACTAATTAAGATATTTTTAAATTTTTGACTTGTAAAAATTAAATTAATCAGTAACACTTTAGGCTTTTAAATTATAACAAATTATTAATTTAATTAGAAATTTTAATATTAGGAGATACCCCCATTCCTCTAAGATCCCATTAGTTCTTTAATAAGATGCACGATTTTATGCCTTGCAGTTTTAACAGTCCGTCATGAACCGGTTTCCCGTGAGGTTGTAGTCGGTCGTGTCTTGATAAAATACTCTTTATCAATCGCGCGACGAAATTATTCTACCTTCAAAAATAAAATGTGCATATCGCATTCATAATTAGATAGTTTTTGAAGGTGGCACGAATTGTATGACTAGTTATGTTGGAATATTTATATTTTAAAGGTAACACACAATTTTATAATAATTCCAATCTTATTTTTCTTGTAATTACAGACATTAGTGCCCTAGTTTTCAACTAATGAAAATAAAACGATATAGATTAGAAAGTTTGACACATTTTCTCCAAATTTGATAGTTGCTAATTGTATTTAGGAGAATTAAAAATATGGTAATTTAATTAAATTGCCCGTGTCAAATTTGGATAATTTTGTATGTTAATTGATTTTATTTCTAATATTTGCACAATTTTCTAGAATAAATAAACAAGTAGGAATGCTCCTCTTAACTATGTAAGTAATGTAGATAATTTGTAAAAACAAATAAATATCTTTAACTATTCGAATTATGCATATGATTTAGATAAAACGTTTATTTTAAATTTAAACATGTATGTCTCGAAAGTTATTGGAAATATTCGGTGTTCAGGGACTCGAAACTCATTAAAACGTTATCTATATAAGTAGTAGATTCAAATAAGAATCTCTATAGATTGCATGCCCAATTTTGTATTGTTGTGGGATCATTACCCTCTGGTGTTTGTTTTTTTCCTTCTAATTTATTTTCTAACACACTCTAAAATTAAATATTCAACTATAGTACATTATAACAAACGGGGATATAAAATACTATTATATCTATGTATGGGGGTACTCAATATACTTTCATATTTGGATAATTGGGCCTAATATCCTCTATGTACCTACTTATTATAGAAATTTAACTGTATATCTAATATAGGATATTGAGTCATATATTAAAACGTAATATATTTTTGGTAGCAAACGTAATATGGGTTTTTTTACTTAACACCTTTATAATAAAAAAGTGCTAATTTTTTTCTGTCCTAAAAGTATAAAAATTGTCATTGTCGTTTGGAATGTTAAGCAATAGTTGGAAATTGATCGAGGAGATAGTTGCTTAGCGTTTAATAATTAATATTTAATTAATTAGTTGCATCAAATGTTTAAATAAATCGATAAACGAGATTCTAGAAAAAAAGAACGTGAGGATTGTGACAATAATAAGAATTATTGGATTAAGTTTGTGGTACGTTCTTGTTTGAATTATTTTTCAATATAATTCGTAATATAAATCGTTTCTTTAAATATTGTTTAGTTTGATCGATGTTACATTTTCAACATGATAGATAAAAAAAAATGAGAAACTAAATCGTGTTTTGGAAGGTTTTTTTTAATAATTTGGAACTTTGTTTTGTCCCCCGTTTTTATATTATAAAAATATTCTGCAAAAAGCTTTGTTCACGTTGAAAATTATTAAAATAATTTTGATTTTCTAACTTCACACAGGCGAACAATTTCTCTTAATATAACCAATCGTTTTAATTTATTTTTTTAGCTTGGTTTTGGGTTCATTTTGCTGGAGAAAAAGTCTTTTCAAATAAGCTTTTGTCGTTTAAAAAAATTATTAAAATAATTTTTATCTTCCAACTTTATCCAGGCGTATAATTTTTGCTAATGGAACTAATTGTTTAAATGTATTTTTTAGATTTGTTTTGAACCTATTTTAATCGGCAAAAAAATATTTGGAAACAAGCTTTTTTAATCTAGAAAATTAATAAAAAACAATGTTGAATTTTCAGCTTAACTTTGACGAGCAATTTTAAGGTAATGTAATCAATTTTTTAATTTTTTTTGGGGCATTGTTTAGTGTTCATTTTACTGGATAAAAAGAAACGTAAAAGTTTGTTTTGTGACACAAAAAAAATACTTATCTTTCAATTCCTGATATATTTCCACTTGTAGGTCAATAAAACAATAATTGTTTTGTTTTCTATTAATATAACTATTAATAGAATAATTAATAATTGACCTACAAGTAGAAATATTTAAAATATTTAAAACTTAACTTCGTCTAAAATTAATATTAAGATAATTTATCTTCAGGTTAGCGATTCATCTTAGCTAATATAGGTAACTTGTTTTTTTTAATTATCTAGAGCTTTGCTCCAGAAACAGTATGTTGAAACTAGACAATTATACCACTTCAGACTAATGAATAATTTTTATTAATATAAATATTTTTTTATATAATTTAAAGCTTTGTTTTGTATCCATTTTACACCAGAAAAAATATTTAGAAAACGGTTTGTTCCACCTAGAAAATTATTAAAATTGTTCAGTTTCAAGCTAGTAAATATCACCTTTGAAAATATAATTTATTTTTAAAATTTAACTAGCAGACTAGTGAATTATTTTCGATAATATAGCTTATTATTTTTATCAATTATCTAGAGCGTTGGCTGCTCTTCGGTTCTCAGGTTCTCTGCCGTGTAGAAAGGTGTGTGGTACTTGACGTTTCGATCATCTTGTCGTGATCTTCTTCAGAAGTGAAGAACGTCAAGTACCACAACCTTTCTACACGGCAGAGAACTCGAGTACCGAAGAGCAGCCATCAACAGCGGCCGTGAAAGCCTGAAGACTACATTGTTTAGAGCGTTGTTTTGCATTAATTTTATATCAAAAAAAGTTTGTTAAAAAACTACTTGTTTCACCTTGAAAATTATTAAAATAATTAATAATTAATAATTTTGCTAATATAACTATTTTTTTCTAATAATATAAAGCTTTATTGTTTTGCATCGATTTTGCACTAGAAAAATATTTTGAATAAAATTGTTGCACTTAGAAAATTATTAAAATAATTCAATTTCAGGCTAGTAAATCACATTTATTATTAATTAAGTTTTTGTTTTAATAATCAGCAGTTTTGTTTTCTGTAGATAAAAGTTTGTTGAAATTAGTTTGTTTCATCTAAAAAATTATTAAACTTCATTAGAAAAAATATGCCGATAATAGTTTATTCCAGATGAACACATTGAAGTTCTCTACATAATTTCCTAAGTAAACAAAGTTTTTTATGCAATATTTTTTGTTGTACAAACACAATTTTTTTAAATTTATTAATTTATTTCAAAATTGGCTTGATTATTTGAATTAAAATATCAAAATTTTCTCTAACATCTAGGCCCATTCTATAAGCAAAAGACTTCGGAGTTGAATGAAAAGAACCAGAATCTTCAACGATGGAAACTGAATGTTCGGGAGATGGATTGATCGGTTTATTCCATCAAGATTTACCATCCAATGTAAAACGATCCATGATGAAACTGTTAATGCACAAAGTTGGAAATCACAAATTAGTGGTAAAATCTTAAGCAAAAATTTGGTGAATGTATCATTTTTAATGGCGATGAAATTAGCTCGTTTTTGAACAATTTATTCTTGATATAATACATTTTATTTTTTTAAATAATATGCATCAGCTTTGTTTTGCACCAATTTTGCAACAGAAAAAGTATCAAAATTGTTGCACTTAGAAAATTATTAAACTAATTCAACTTTAGACTAGCGAACCACTTGTAGTAATATAACTTTTTTATTATTATTATTTAGAGCTTTCTTTTGCACTAATTCGTCATTAGAAAAAGTATGCCGAAGATAGTTTATTCCAGATAGAAAATTATTAAAATAATTCAACTTCAAGCTAGTAAGCAATTCTTGTTAATACATCTTATCTTTTAAAATAATATGCAGCTTTGTTTTGCACCACTTTTGCAAAAGAAGAAGTATCTTGAAAAAGATTCTGATTCATTTTTTCCTAATATAACTTTTTATTTTTTAATAATTTCGAAGCTTTGGTTTGCACCAGAAATAGTATTTCGAGAAAAATTTATTGCACTGAGAAAATGCGACTTCAAATTAATAAATCATTTTTGTTACTATAACTTTTTGTTTTAATATTTTTAAATCCTAAATTTTACGACAGAAAAATGTCTTTATCTAGGAAAATATTAAAGTAGTTGAACTTCAATCTAATAAATCAATTCCGCTAATATAACTTATTTTTTAAAATAATCTGAAATAATATATTTTAGACTAATTTTGTACCAGAATAAATTATTTAAATAATTTAAATTAAGCAAAGCGAACAAATTTTGCTAATACATACAGTCAAACTCAGATATGACGAACCATTATTGAAAAGTAACAAAAATCGTTCATTACTGCCGAGCAATTGTTCTAGCAGAGATTTAAAAATTCACCGATTTTGTTTCAGTTTTTTTAACGATTTCGATTTTCTTAAACAATCTTCTGAATGGTGCCTTGAATAATTTCAATAGCGCTATTGACGTCCGATAAAATTTTGTCACTTAGAGGAGAAAAGTACTCAGGAGGAAAAATGGATAAACGACTGTATTACTTCCGACATTTTTAAAAAGCTTTTGAGAGATTAGATCAAAGAATTCGTCAAGGCTCTGATGACGAGATTACTGGATCTCTTAGTGCAGAATTAGAGAGAACTAAACATAAAACGTTTTACTAAAACACCGACACGTTTCGATGGCAAAGCTGTCAATATCAAGGCAATAATAAAACATTTTTTTATAGTTAAAAGTTTTTGATGTTTAGTGCGGGTTGAAGTGTTTAGTGTTCGACAAGATAATTGGATTTGTCAGCAGAAGCGAAATAACTTTTAATGATGTCGAAACGAACCTTAATAAAGATAAAAGTGGATCTGATGGTGGAAATAACTTGCCAACATCAGTGTTCGAAACTTGGAATTTACATGAAACTTTAGCTGAATTCGTTCGATGTAACTTTAATAGTCTATATTGAAGTTATTCAAAACACACCATTCAGAAGACTGTTTAAATGTATTGTAATATTGAACTTACTGAAAATGCTATTCCAGTAATACAAAAGATGAGAAATACTATTTTAAATAGCTATTTTAAATTCTTTAGAACAAAAAAAAATCTCATTTCGAAAGTTGATTATCCCAATAGCCCTCATGTTTGTAGAAAAGCCAGATGGTTCCTTAAGTATTTACTTAGACCCCTAAACCTTTGAACAAATATATTAAAAGAGAACATTATTCAATTCCAACTTGTACTGATCGACATAATCAATAAATTGGTTGGCAAATCAGTCTTTTCTGTTATTGCATGATATGAGAGACAGATTTTGGCAAATCCAGTTAGATAAAGCTAGTAGTGATTATTGTACATTCAATACACCATTTGGACCTTTTGGTATTTCTTGCCCACCTGAAATATTCCAACGCAAACATATTGAATTATTTGGTGATAGATAGATATTATAGTTTCTGGATTTGATGAATCTGATCATGGTAAAGCTTTAAAACGTGTTCTTGATAGAGCTCACGAAAAAACAGTATTAAATTCAATTCTTCTAAAATTCAGTTTAAGCTAAAACAAGTAAAATTTATGATGGTGACAATATTAAAGCAGTTCTAGATATATGGAAAGTCCAAAAACTAAATCAGAATTATTAAGACTTTAAGTTTTTCTCAAAATTTATTCCAATTTATCAAAATTAACGTCAAATATGAGGGATTTGACAAAAAATAATGTTAGTTTTATATTATATATTATTATATTATATTTATATTATTTCAGATTATTTTAAAAAATAAGTTATATTAGCGGAATTGATTTATTAGATTGAAGTTCAACTACTTTAATATTTTTCTAGATAAAGACATTCTTCTGTCGTAAAATTTAGGATTTAAAAATATTAAAACAAAAAGTTATAGTAACAAAAATGATTTATTAATTTGAAGTCGCATTTTCTCAGTGCAATAAATTTTTCTCGAAATACTATTTCTGGTGCAAACCAAAGCTTCGAAATTATTAAAAAATAAAAAGTTATATTAGGAAAAAATGAATCAGAATCTTTTTCAAGATACTTCTTCTTTTGCAAAAGTGGTGCAAAACAAAGCTGCATATTATTTTAAAAGATAAGATGTATTAACAAGAATTGTTTACTAGTTTGAAGTTGAATTATTTTAATAATTTTCTATCTGATGGAATAAACTATCTTCGGCATACTTTTTCTAATGACGAATTAGTGCAAAAGAAAGCTCTAAATAATAATAATAATCAAGTTATATTACTACAAGTGGTTCGCTAGTCTAAAGTTGAATTAGTTTAATAATTTTCTAAGTGCAACAATTTTGATACTTTTTCTGTTGCAAAATTGGTGCAAAACAAAGCTGATGCATATTATTTTAAAAAATAAGATGTATTAACAAGAATTGTTGGCTAGCTTGAAGTTGAATTATTTTAATAATTGTCTCTCTGGAATAAACTATTTTCGGCATACTTTTTCTAATGAAGAATTAGTGCAAAAGAAAGCTCTAAATAATAATAATAAAAAAGTCATATTACTACAAGTGGTTCGCTAGTCTAAAGTTGAATTAGTTTAATAATTTTCTAAGTGCAACAATTTTGATACGTTTTCTGTTGCAAAATTGGTGCAAAACAAAGCTGCATATTATTAAAAAAAATAAGATGTATTAACAAGAATAAATTGTTCAAAAAGGAGCTAATTAAAAAAATGATACATTCACCACATTTTTGCTTAAGATTTGACCACTAATTTGTGATTTCCAACTTTGCAACAGTTTCATCATGGATCGTTTTACATTGGATGGTAAATCTTGGTTTGAACCGATCAATCCATCCTCCCGAACATTCAGTTTCCATCGCTGAAGATTCTGGTTCTTGTTCATTCAACTCCAAAGTCTTTTAGCTTATAGAATGGGCCTAGATGTTAGAGAAAATTTTGACACCTTTTTATTCAAAACCACCTATGAAGAAGCTAATTTTGAAATAAATTAATAAATTTAAAAAAATTGTGTTTGTATGACAAAAAAATATTGCATAAAAAACTTTGTTTACTTAGGAAATTATGTAGAGAACTTCAATGTGTTAATTTCACTTTTTTCTTTGAATTTTTAACATTAACACTGGCGCCAACGATTTATTTATTTAATTCCTAAATTAAAAATGGAATGTTGAACGAATATTAAATAAGTGAAACCTAAATTTCCTGCTTCCTACGTTAAATATCCGATTTTGCATTCACTATAAGGAAGTCTCCGGAATCAATCCATACACAAAACACACATCAGAGAGTTTATTGACTTTTTTCCATTCGAAAGTATAAACTAACAGATGTGCCTGCATCGTATAACAACAAATTAATTTAAACGATACGTAAACGTCATTTCCGCTTTACAATACGACTTGTCCTCATATATAAGTAGTATAAAAAAATAATTATGCACACACCATATTGCTACCAGAACTGAAAAAGCAACGCCGTCTCTATAATATATAATTTAATAAGTGGAACATCGTGCTGTTACAAACGTGTTTAAGTCTACTTTAACATAAATAGACGACGACGACCTGGGAGATAATGCAGTCATTAAAAAATAAAATTATAAATATATGCGGTTCAAGTCTTGGAAATATATTTTTATCATTTTATATAACGTAAGCCAACAAAGGAGAGACTTTTCAATGCTGTTTTCGACCGGAATACAAATTAATATTGGGCGTATATTGCATAAATAATGTTGTTTATGAAACGTAAATTGAAAAGCAATTGTTATATTGAAAACAACCTCAATTTTAATTCTTTTTTTTTTATATATTACAGGATCTTGCTTAGAAGAGCTTTAGCGAGTAAGATGTTATGAGCATGCGAAGACTAGCATCTTTGCTAATCATTTTCTTGCATGTTTCCCATTCGACAACATCAGAAGATTCAATCTCACCATGGGACCCACCGGGTAGTACCAATTTCATCGGCAATTTCAACGGTTGCCTTTGTAGGGAATACACCTCGATTTACGCCACTTGCTATAATCCGGAGAATTGTAGGAGATTCCCCAGAAATTTTCGAACCGACTTGAACAGGTTCCGCCTAGCGACGACCAGTGTTGAAAACATCACCGTCGCCGATTTCGATAATTTAACCAACATAGAAATCTTAGAAATCGAAGCTAATAAAGATCTGAAATGGATCGAGAACGGTGCTTTTACGAATATGATAAATTTGAAGAGTTTGAGCATCTCCTACAATTCCAATCTTCAATATTTAGATGAGGACGTCTTCGAGGGGTTGATAAGCTTGGAAAGTTTATCGATTCGGCAGAATAGTTTCGATCAGGTTAAGAATTTTTCTTTCTCGCTTAAATCTAGATTTATGCCGAATTTAAGGAAGTTAGAGTTGATCGATTTGCGATGTATGACCGTCGATAAAGATGATTTTCGTAATTTAAACGGTAGCCGATTAGAAGAGTTTAATCTGATCGATTCCCAAGTCGAATACATCCACCCAGAAGCGTTATTACCGCTGATCAATTTGAAAGTTTTAAATTTAGGGGAGAACCTCATTAACACATCGGTTTTGATCGATCTTCTAGAGCATCTAACCTCAAATAATATAACGCTAAACACTCTGAGTTTGTACGGTTGGGGCTTCAAGAAATACGTCCCTAAAGACGTCCTGGAAGTTATCTCCAAATCTAGAGTTAAAGAGTTAATTCTGAGCAAGAACCAATTCGATATAATCTCGGATGATCTCTTCCCTTACATGCCCGATTTAGAAATCCTGCATTTAAACGAAGTTCTACTATCGAATTTCACCTTCAACGCTTTCTCCAAACTACCGAATTTGAGGACGTTATGCTTGACCAAAAATAAATTCCCTTCGATTCCTAAAGGTGCCCCAGCTCAAAATCTAAAGGAGTTAGTCGTAACCCAGGAAGCTCGTTACTTCACTTTAGATAACGACACCTTCGTGAACATGAGTGGTTTGGAGAAATTAGATCTTTCATCGAATAATATAAGAAAAATCCCTAACGGTAGCTTTACAGGTTTGCGAAAACTGCAATATTTAAACTTAAAAAACAGCACCATCTTTTATATAGATATTGGATCGTTCGATGGGTTAGCAGCGTTAAAATTTTTAAGCTTGGAAAGGAACCCTTTCCCGAATCGAACTTTTTGCCCGGAAGTTTTCGCCGGCCTCACGAATTTGGAGGAATTAGAATTAGGTTATTGCGCGATAACACATTTACCTCTAGATATATTTAAACGTTTACCTTCTTTAAAACGATTAGATTTAAAAATGAACCAAATTAAAACGATAAATCCTGTAGTATTATCACCATTACACAATTTAGAAGAGATTAATTTGAGTTGGAACATGTTATCATCGTGGAATAACAATTTTTTTAAACATAATCCAAAGATCGCAGCCCTATATATAAATAACAATAAAATTACACATTTCACCAAAGCAATACTCGAAGATATTTCATCTATGGACACCTTAGACTTATCAGGGAACCTTTTCAATTGCGAATGCAGCAATTTTAGGGTATTTTCGACTTTAAATCGCAGCACGATGACTCACATTTTAAATCTACTCAATCAAATGCCAAATACTAAATGTGTTACCGAGAAATTCACCGATTACACGATAATGGAATATTTCAACAAGACTTATTTAGGGGAAGAATGCAAATTAATAACTAACGACATCTTACTAGACTATTTAATACCATCGATAATCCTTTTAATAATCACAGCATTAACAGCTTCAGTTTTATACATCTATAGATGGCACATACGCTACTGGATCTTCCTAACGAAAATGTTCCTGTCAAGACGAGCCCAATTCAATCGAACCATCACTCTAGAAGGCCACGATAATTATCTATACGACGCTTTCGTCTCGTACAGCAGCGAAGATCGTAATTTCGTCGTTAGGTTGGTAGCCATGTTGGAGAATTACGAACCTTTCTTGAAATTATGCGTTTACGAACGCGATTTCGAAATCGGAACTTTCATCTCGGAGAGTGTCCTCGAATGCGTCTCGAGGAGTCGAAAAACCCTCCTGATCATCAGTAATTCGTACATCAAATCGCAATGGTGTAGGTGGGAAGCTCAGGTGGCCGAGAATCATCGCCTGTTCTTCGAGAACGAATACGGCGAATGCGTCAACGATTCGATCATCATGATCAAGTTAGGTACGATCTCCCAGCAGAATCTCAGTCCTATGCTGAAATATCTGATGAAAACGAGGATATATCTGCAGTGGGATTCCGACGATTCCAAACAGAAACAATTTTGGGAGAAATTGCGTAACGCCCTAGCGCCACCAGTTAACGTTTACGCCGTTAAAAAGGAGGAAACCATCTCCGGTGACACGAAAGACTGATTTTACCGAGTATTTTCTAATATAAAACGTTGTTTTTTTTTGTATTTATATGCGAATAAAATTGTTTTTACATTTAATTCGTGTTTTTTCTGGACTTATTAAACAACCCTTGTATATACTAAAATAGAATTACTTTTAATATAACCCTTGTATATCAAAAAATTCATTGGATTCCATTTTTCTGCATAATTTTAAAGAATCATGTTTGTAATTCTAAACAGATAGATTTCTCGATACAGATTAGCATTTCAATCGAAAAAATTTAATTATAATTAACCTTGAAACCTTAAAATTTGACGTAACCGTCAAATCGATGACTACCATATAAAGTGCGTTCAGCCAATCTCGCAATTTATTCTACAGGAATAATTTTTAAATAAAATTTAATTATATTTGAGAAATGTTAACAAGTTTGATAAATAAAAAGAAGGTCGCAGTTGTTTCCAAAGTGTTTTATCATGAAATTGTGTCATTAACTTTTGACTTAAATTATTCTGTACCTGCTTGACTTTTCCTTAGAAACGTCGGACCCTCCGTGCATATAACTATGACTATTCACTTATATACTAAAATATCACTTAATCAATCGTATGAGTAAGCTTTACTGGTAATTCGCAAAAAACTGATTACATCCTCGCGATTTACGTAATTAAATTCTACAAAACGACGATAAAAATGCAGCTGCTGTCTAATAAATCAATTATAAAGTAAACAATCGCGATAAAATTGCATAATAATTATATTTAAATTCTTATTTTATGATCATTTTAGGTTGTGTGAATAAAATTGTAGGAATTCAAGTTCAGTTGACGTATATAGTCATTGCATGAATGAATAAATTCGAATGTGTCATTAGAGAAGACTCCTTAAAAATACATAAATATTAATAAAAAAGATCAGAAATAGATTAAATTATGTAATACAATGACTAAGATGCATTTTTGGTTGCATAATAAAAGTAAGTTCGTACAATTCGCTGCTTACGTCGAGCGGACGTTGTAAAAGTCCAAATTGAACAAACTTATACCTGCTACTATTCGCCGATAGATGACTCTGTAAATTCGCTATTTTACGTCAAAATTCGAATGTCGTTGAATTCTATCTATACAGATATATTAAACATAAATTAGAGAATCTTCAAGATTTATACCTTTAAATCTAAATTAAGAAATGTAATTCGATTTGGTGGCACACAAAAATGATATTTTCAACGTTAAAATTCCATATTTTAAAAATAATCCTGGTGACCAACCATTTAAACGGCCTTGCATGTAATAATCATTCTACTGCAAATTTTCCGTACAATTATAAGAATTTAGGATATTGCTTCGAGAAAAATCTGCATACTCTACCGCAATTTGAGGTAAGATATTTATTAATTACGATATTATTGATTTAAATATTTTTAAATTTGACGTTTATATCTTGTGAAATTAGACACGTATAATTTGAAGTACGTTCAGAATTTTATATTTATAAATTTAAAAAACGCATTATTACCAAAACATGTTTTTATTAAATTAAAAAATAACTATAATCAATACACAAACTGCTTACACAAAGCTCTAAGAAAAGTGCTTTTTCTATGATTACTAGCTTCCCTTAGAATTTCATCGTTATTACTAGCATTTAATTCGAGTAAACCCATAATCTCAACGGCTTTTTTCCTTCGATGAAATTCACCTTTCTTCTGATGGATATGTATAAGAAATTCCAAGATGTTAGTATCCCAGAAATAGTTATAGTAAGCATCTACAGCATCGTTACAGCTTTTCTGTTCGGAGAGGAAGCGGAAAGCTGATAAGTAATCGGGTTCGTCTAGAAATTGGCACAGAACTGCAGCTTGTGTGTAGCATCCTAAACTGGCACAACTTTTAATCATCCTACGATAAATGTGATCGTCCTGTCGAATCGGGATATTAAAATATTCGTTGCAGATTATCAGCGATTTTAAATAGTAATTTAAAGCGTTTTCGAATTTTTCTTCTACGAAATTAATATCCCCGATAAGACGTAACCAAGAAACGTTATACGGATAAAATTTTAAAGCTTGATCTACGATTTGGAGCAGGACTTCGCTGACAGATTCGATAATATACGAATTGGCATTAGTAACGACAGCCGGCCATAAATTTCCATACTCGACGTTTAATTCTAGTGAAGCTTCATCTTTCAAGACGTTATATAACTTTGTCAATAGAGAGATGACCACTCTTAAAGCGTTACCATCCCTTAAACGGGAAAAGAACGACAAGATGGTCATTTTCGTATTATTCACTGGAATTTCGCGATGCACCAAGAGAGAACTCCCACTCGAATTGGATTTTTTCGATTGCGAAGGTGGCATTATAAAAGCCGGTAAAGTTAAATCCCATAGATCTTTTGAAAATTTCTTCGGTCCCTTATATTTATTCAAGTCCTGACAAGCTATAGCAATAGCCTTACCCAATTCGAAATAAATGAATCGTTTATCGAGGTTAACAAAGAAATCCCAATATCCTAAATTTAACAAGCACAACACGCATTGTTCGGTTACTTCTGTTCGTGGCAGAACCGAATCGTTGGTTTCCAAACAGGCTTTACACGAATTCGCTAAAGCTTGTTTATCAATCGGGGGTGCCGGACATTCTTCTAATAATTGAGTGACTTCAACCAATAAAATCTCCCAACCTACTAATTTCTGTAGTTTAGAAATGTGGGGTAACTCGGAGTTAGCGTGTTTAATTTCGTTCTCTAGAGCTCTCAATAAAACAAGTGATGTGGTCCAATCTTTCGCGACAGTCATTTCTTTCGCTTTAGCCAATAAAACGAAGCCATAATCCTGTAAAAATCCTCTAGGGAGACTAGCGATGACGCTCTGTAATGGAATTGGGAGTTCCCATTTTGGATTCAATTTCCAAATGGATCTGTTTAAGTTTTTCATGGTTACCTTAACGAGTAAATCACGTATTTGAATCGGATCATAATTTATTATCAATTGATGCTCTAAAGTTCGAATTTCCAATTTCGGATTCCGCCTTATGTTTAATTCGGGGAAGTCCCAACTTGAATTCTCAAGTAAAGCAGGGATTTTAACCTCACTGGCGGTTTCATTATATGCGGATATTAAATCGTCATTGATTATACTTCGTAGCTTTTCATGTGAAGCTGCTTTTTTTAATAAATCGGGGATTTTATTTGCAATAGCTAATTGGAGAAAATACGATGATAATAATTTCTTCTCGTACATCGTTAAATGATCCCATACAGCTGAAGCAGCCCATATCAAGAATTCCTGATTTTTCTCGGAGATGAAATTATAGTTGTGAGTGCCTTTCTGTTCTAAAACACACCGTATTGCATTTAACGCTTGAATCTTCGGAAGTAGATCCCTTGCGATTGCAAATTTCCCGCTAGATTGGGCTGCAATTATATCCAATTCTAGATTTATTCGATGATTTAATGGAATTTCTCTATATCTGTTATCCTCAAGAAACACACTCAATATTCCCATGTATTGATTAGCAACGCAAACACTGAAAGCATGCAATAAATTGCGGTTACTACCATCACTTTGCGTTCTACAGGCTACGACATATGCTTCAAGATTTTCCGGTTTTAAAGTTGCGAAACCAACTTTATCGATAATTTGATTGTAAAACTCCAGCGTATTTTGAAAATGTAATTTCGCTAGATCGTAATTCTCACGATAAAAATAAAAACAACCTAATTCGTAATTGATCTGGGCACTAAACTCATTCCTCGAGATATATTGCGCTTGTTGCCAATCGTGTTCCACCCCTTCGTTATTTTCCGTTAACGTTACGAAACATTCGAACGATAACATTAACGGTATTTCCTTCCAGGTTAAAGCGTTGTTTAAGAATGCGAGACTTTTATCGATGTTTTCATCGGTGCAGAAATAACTTTCCTCCATCGGTGTCATGTCCCCGTTTAATCTCGACGGAATTTGACAAAATATACGTCTCATACAAGTATTGATTAACCAGCGATGATACATTAAAAGTGCGAATAGGAATTCCCTAGAGACGATATTGACGTCATAATTTTCCACGTTCGGTATTTCTATAAACGTATTCTTATTGGTAAAATATAACAGATCTTGCAGGACGTTAACTTGAACTTTAAAAGGGAGCGTCATCAACTCGATTAAATCCCAATTTATAAACGCAGCCACTTTTAATGATAGTATCTTTAATGCGATATTTTTCTTGCTGTATTTCGTGTTTAAACGTTCGGTGTTAGTCTCACCTACGATAATAGTGGTGTCACATCCTTCGATTTCTGGACGTTTCACTTCGTTCTTAAACGATTCAAATATAGCAATGGTGAATTTATTTATTAATTCGATCGGTGTAGGATCTGCTGTTGGTTTTTGAAGATGCTTTAGTAGTAGGTTCTTGTCGAGGAGGAATTCAAACCAGAGCACGGTTTCTGGTGATATTGGAACCGTTCCCGGACGTAGTAAATCAACATCCATGTTTCATGGATTATTATAATTTATATTTCTCTTAAATTGTTTCGTTACTTATGATAATTTTAGGTTAAATTTAAAGTAGTCTGAAGTTGGCGATAAATAAAGCCCATAAATTGGTGTTGCCAACTACCTACGTAAAATATTCCTAGAGATTTATTTACAAAGATGTGAATTATTGTGTCGCATATCGGAATTTCCAATGTTTGTTTTCGATTATCGAAGATGAATTCTAATCAAATGTAATAAAAATATAATTACCAGCATGTTGACGCAAACATAATACGTGGGAGTTTTGAGAAAAACGATGCAAAATGAGAAACGTCAATAAAACCCCCGCAAGGTATACAGGATGGGCAAAAAATTATTCCATGTTGCCTATATAATAAGTTTGCGAGATTATTTTAACACACTGTATATGTTATATGAAATAGAAAGAACATCATTGGTCGCGTTCATCAGACTGAGCCGCTCTGTAACAGTTACCGATTTTTCTGATGAACGGCTACGCTACCTACTACTACGTCATCGCTACATCGAACGCTTCCAAGAATTTATATGTAGCGGTCGCCATTTTTTCGAGCGCAATTTTCTTACGCTCCCAAGATAGAGCATGAGCAGTATTCGTTTAGCAGTTGTTAGATAGTGGTTTAAATATGGCGGACAGAGAACGCGTTATTGTTCATCAGAATGCGATGACGTCAGGAACTGTTGTAGATGTAGCGGAGCGGTAACTGTTACCGAGCGGCTCAGTCTGATGAACGCGACCATTGGAGATTTCCGATTACATTGTTCACAGTACACTTTGCACATTTTATTAATTAGTTGTTTGGAGCTGTGAATTGGTTGTGTTCGATCCATCCATATTAAATGATTAACATATGTTTTTAACCGTACATTTTCTTAGATGAAATAATAATTTAAAATGTTGAATTATTTATTACTTGCGACTTTTTTATCAGTATTTTTATTAAATAATGCAGCAGAATTTTTAAAATTACGGGTGAGGTTTTTTTTTTGTTTTCAAATTTAAATATAAATGATTGTTTTATATAGAAAAAATTTTCTTTTTAGAATGAGCATTTACCAGCATTATTAACCACGCCAGAATTAAAATATATAGCTGGATTATCGAATACGACTCAATTAAATGTAGCTTTGGATAACATATGTATACCAAGAGTCGTTGGAAGTAGTGGACATGATCGAGTCCATAATTATATAATTAAAGAAATGAAAAACCTCGGTTGGCATGTCGATGTCGATACGTTCCAGGAAAAAACACCAAATATGGGTACATTAACGTTTCGTAATATTATAACGACTTTAAATCCGAACGCTGAGAGATATCTACTATTAGCCTGCCATTACGATAGTAAATATTTTAAGAATTTCGATTTCGAAGGTACGTATTAATTAAATAATAATATTATACAAATAGAATCAATTTGAGATGTTTAGATTTGTTATTATGATCAATTTAAGAAGGTTGATGTAATATTCCTGTGCGAAACACTTTCACTTTTTTCGTTTTATAATATCCAAGCAAGGTTATTATTAAAATGCTGGTAATCTTGTTAAAAAATCGATTTAATTGCATTTTTGTACACTCGTGGACAACATTACAAAAAATTGTACACTCGTGGATATCATTTTGTGAACGATTTTTTTTTAAATATTTAGGTGCTACAGATTCAGCCGTTCCATGCGCTATGTTGATAAATCTAGCAACAGTTATGAAAAAGGAATTGGAACCGCTACGCGAGGATGTAAATTTAAAATTCTTCTTTTTCGACGGCGAAGAAGCTTTCGAAAATTGGAGTCCGACCGATTCCATATACGGAGCACGCCATCTCGCCGAGGTTTACGAGAATAAGGTTAGATTGGGATCAGGACCCAGTCATCTGGAGAGAATCGATATGCTTATCTTACTCGATCTGATTGGGGCGGCGAATCCGCGTTTCTTCAGCTATTTTAGGGATACTGATAGATGGTAATTTATTAATTTTAGAATTAAACGATTTTATTTTTTCCCATTTTTAGGTATCTGAAATTAATCGATGCTGAACGACGATTGAAGAAACACGGTTTAATTAAATCGTCCTCCACTTATTTCGTGGATAGGCAATGGTATTCTGGAGTTGAAGATGATCATTTACCATTTTTGGAAAGGGGTATAAAAGATGACGTAGGAGAATTTCGATTGATTATAATCGTAAATGTTTTTGTGTGCTTTTTTAGGTGTACCAGTTTTACACCTGATACCTTCCCAGTTTCCGAAAGTTTGGCATACGATCAATGATAACCGACAGATTGTCGATATAACGACCACGGAAAACATGAATAAGATCCTTCGAGTTTTTGTTGCGGAATATTTGCATCTGTCAGTAACATCTTGATTTTCTCTCCTTTTTTAATTTTTAAATCGCTTATCCTAGTTGGGTGTTATCGTCTATGTTTATTGTAGGTGGGATTGTTTTGTGATTGGTTCTTATATCTGCACATATTTCATTCTCATTTAAAAACTGTATGTCAAAATATGTGATCCGTTAAGATTAACTGTGGTGCTTATATAACGAAACAAATTTATTTTTGTATATATTATACATAGATTATAAATTTTTTCTTAATTTGATTAAGATGGCCTCGACCAAACAATCATTAAATTGTGTTCTAGTACTTAGCGATTGTTTGGTCAATTTTGCCCTCACTCTGTATATAATAAAAAAAAATAAACCGGTTTAAACTTATTTAAAAAATAATAATAATAATAACCAGTGATCATTCGACTGAAATCTACTTATATTTGTCCAGTGTCGTTGAAGGTGATGACTCGGATAACGAAGATACTCAACATTACGAACTTTGAAGATTTCAAGTACGTTTCGACTCTGCGAAATCAGAATTTATTTTTTTTTTAGTAATTACGATCAATTTATTTATTAAATGTACATATGATTGACAAATGTTACATATTTTTATATAAATTTTACGATTATATATACATTATTATAATATTGTCCATCTGATTTTATCCTAACTTGGTCTTCCTCTTATTCTTGGCAAAATTTTCATTTCACGTGTGTTTAGCTTAGATGTAATTTTGTCGTTAGTTGTCCAGGTCTCTCAACTGTAAAGTGAATGTCTGATTTATTTCACCATATTCTTTTATATATTTATATTAATTTACAGATTTGGCCCTCCGAACTCTTCAAGTACATTTGTATTATATAACGACAAATTGTTAAATTACTGTATTATGTTTGTTCTTGTTTTATTGTTAATAAAAATTTGTAAACGTTACAACTAAAATTATTTTGGGATTATTCATTTAAATTTGGAAATCTCAAATCGGTTCTCGCTAAATTTTCTTCGATCCACGAATCAATTTCCTCATTCAACTCCTTACTCAATTCCTTCTTCCAATTCCCTGAACTTCCATTACGAATAAAACCGTTTTCGACATTTTTCGTTATACCTAACTTGCTCAACAATTCATTGTTTACAGATGGATTATTTTTAAAATTATCTATTCGTAAATGCTCGTTTAATGCACAAACTTGATCTTCGGTTAAAATTTTATTCAAAAAACAACTAATTTTCTTTATCGCAGCTTTCGAATCCTAAAAAAACATGATTATTAATTACACCTGATTTTTAACATTAAAATAAATCATACTCTATTCATATCCTCGTAAAACAAAAATAAGAAATTCTCTTCGAATCTCCTATCCCATCCTTCCTTTACGTGTTCCCAATACGGTGTCCACGGTTCTACAGAATTAAATTTAGTTTGAATTATCACAAGATTTATCAAGCAACTTACGTAAATTTCGTTTAAAATAATTCCAATACGTTGGTAAATCGCCATCGTATCCTTGCGTTCTAAACAGTTTATTCAAATAATAAAATGATATAATAACATCTTTCGGATTCCTGACTACGTATATAATCTAATAAGTGCAATACATCGTTATTAAATCCGATATATTCGAAAATTATTTATACACACCTTACATCCGGATTTAAATAAATTCTGTGGCAGTAACGTAAAAGGTAAATGCGTCTTAATAATCCTTCTACCTTTTCTCAACGGTAAATTCATCCATTCTTTCCTCGTTACCTCCTCAACTATTTTATACCGTACCGGACAATCACTATTTTCCTTTAGAAAAGTCGATTTTAATTCGGGATGCACAAAAGTGCTAAATCTAAAAATTCCTTCCGTTAAAAACCCCGAATTACAATCAAATTTGATTATTTATGCATGTTTACTCGAGAAATGGACATCTTTCATTTAAATTTATCGCCTTTGCAGTTTCGAAATCTAAATCGTTTGCGATTAACCACACCATCTCCTGAGTCCATGTTGTCCCTAAAATCCATTATAATGTTTGAATTATCGCACAAATTTTGATTAAATAAGGGACCTGATCTAGGGAAAGTGACAATCCAAATATCGTCAGATCGAACTTCGAAATTGTAAAATTTATCAGCTTCACGTTCGTAATTGCTGGGAAAGAAGTAGTTTTTTGGTCCAACTTGTACAAAATAAGATCGTTCTCCTTTAAAAAAGCAATTGATTAGTATAATTACAAAACATAACCTATATTTAAAAAGTGATGTCAAATTTGGGGATTTTTATTAGAGAATGATTTAAGTTGGTAATCTAGAAATTACCGCCAAATATAAATTATTTCTTTCAATTTCTTAGGAATTTATTTGGAATTATTTCCACTCAAATTGTATAAAACAAGAATATTTAAAACCTCCAAAATTAATACCGAATTTTTCTTACTCTCACCTAAATGTAGGTCATTAAATTCAAATAATTGTTTTTTAATTCTTTATATAAAAAAAAATTATTTCGTTGTAAGATTTTAAATTAAATACCTGTGAAATCCTTTAAAAGCTCAGCATTAATTTCCGGATCTACTCGTGTAATTTCATAAGGAAATAACTGCTTTTCTTCTTGATTATTATTAAATTCGTCTTCATTCATTTTTGACGGTGCCATTTCACAACTGCTAACCAACAATACATTGCGCAAAGTGGATATCACTTATTATACAGAAATCGTAATAACTTTTCCCCTATTTCAACGAGTTTAATGCACCGTAGTTATCCCCTCTATAGTTGTATTGTGAAATGTTTAACTTTCGATATGCACCACTTTTAAATGTGGAAATACTTTCTTAAGTAGGTAACTCACGTTCTAACCACATTGATAAATAAAACGCATTAACGCATACTAATTTATAAAATTAGTTCAGTAATCTTAGTAATCGCTTCGTCATTTCATTTTATAAGTAAAGTGTCTAAAGAATTATTTTATTCTCTTTTCAAATAATATAAATTTAAATTTCGCGGTAAATATATCTAATTTAAGAGGCCCGACTACCAGCTGATCGTTCGAACCGTCGACAGAGACAAAATTTTAGAATGAGATAGAGAATTCGCAAACGTATACATTTGTTGGTGTTGGTTGCCGATATGCAAGGCGTATATATTGTAGTTTGAAACGAAGCTGCCATCTGTTGATTGACCTGGGAATGTTTGAATTAAATCATAAAATACCTATGAAGATATTTTGGAAAAGTTATAAAATCCCATAATTAAATTGAAGAAAAATGAAAACCAAAAATACAAATTTTATAAATTAAGTACATTTTACTACACAACAAGTAATAGAAAGACATAAGCAACTAATTATTTATCTTTTTTCTTATTCTATGCAAGAATATAACAAAGTAAAAAACTCTTATTTGTATGTATTTTTACTAATAAAATGTGACAAAGAATTGTACGATGTAAGAAGTAAATTTATCAAAAAGTTTCTGATACAGTTGAAAACTAAAGTTTAGCAAGTCAACTCATATGTGAGGCATAATAAAGAATGGAATAAAAACACGAAATTGTAAATAAGAATATGTTTATTGAATACATCTTTTATTGCTTTTACAAGCGACCTATTTTGTAATTACTCTAGCATTTATTGCAAAAACAGGAAAAGGTGGCTGCTCTGATCAAAGTAGAAATTGAAATATATAAACATAAGTCTCCATTACGACTTTGACTTAAAAAGCTGTCAAAAGCAATTATTATGAATTACTAAATACTTGTGGGGCGAGCATAGTCTAAGAAAACAGAAATATAAATATCTGCTGTACAAATGAAGTAAATCATGCAAAAGAACATTATTACTTAAATGATTAATGAAGAAAACGTGCATTATCATAGCACAAATTTGTTTATGATCAGCAGATGACATCCAAGTATTTATCATAATAATTAGAATAGTTTATGTCATCGACAGATTGCTATAATTTAAGTTCCATTTGGTTATTTCATATGTTATCAGAAATATTTTTTTCCATCCCCAGAAATTTTGCAAAATAGTTCACTATGTATGTAAAATTCCTTGCAGTTTATGATGATGTTTGTTGGATCTGTATTTCTTCAGATTTTCTGAAAGAAAGATACATATAACAAAAAATATCAAAATATTACTTTTCAAAAGAAGTAATACGCTTAAGTTTTTCTTAACAATTCCTCACCATTTATACGAATTGTGTTTTCTGTTTGCTATTCCAATGGGCAGCTAATATCAAAACTATATTAAAATTTACCTATGGTTTTGTAGCAGATCCCTTGTATATTTGCTGAAAATAAATAAAATATGATTTTCACACATCAAAAAGGTAAACTAACTTACTATTTTCACGTAAAAGAAAACTACATTGGTATGTATAGCAATGTAGACCTTTTTCTCCTCTACCTTCTCCACAACCGTCGTCCACAACCTTCACAGATAAACACTAATATACAGATTCACACGTTCACAAGAACAACTGTTACATTTCACATTTTTTAGTTACATTGGTTACATACATATTTTATGTTTTGTTACCAACTTAAATGTTAAAGCCAATCAAGGCGGTACATTTAAACTAAAATAAACCTGCAATGACCACCTTCGTGCATATCCTTCTGTTATTAATCTATTTAATCAACCGTACTTTACATAACTTCATAAATAAAATACATGTATGTAATCATGGCACAATTGCCCCATAATTATCATACATAAAATATAATGTGTGATACCTGTAGCCGACTACCCTAAAACAGCATAAGCGCGGGAGATTAAAAAATCTGAACTACATATTTAAAAATAAATTAAAAACTGTTCAAAATAGAATAAAATAAATAATTGTTTAAAACAAATTTTCATAAAAAAATAATACCGTCACGTAAATACCACTACAATGAATATGTATACTTGTAAGTACCAACACTCACAAACAAGGAGCATACGAATTGCAAATATCAAAACGAGAACATCAAATTATACGTTGATATGTTGATATAGATTATAGCCGGAAGGCTAGAAAGAAAAACTATGACAATATTGGGGAATTCAAGAAATGTAGACTGCAAGTATATAGTGCAACTTGAATTTCAAATACAACGAATATCTATGAATTTATTAATTAACACGCTATAGGCAACTTATCAAGCTTTCGTGTTTAGTAATAAAACAATAATTTTTCCTTCAGGCGCCTCTAACTATTGAAGAATTTTTTTTCCTCTTGAGGGCGCCACCCATCAACGACTATTATCCTATTCATTAAAATTGCCTATATCTTTCTAATTTATGTGATTTAATAATATTTTCATGCCTAAATGTATCTAACAATTCATCCTATACCGTTTTAAGCTGCAACTTTCATTATTTTTCCATTATTTCTCAAAACTGATTTTAAACTTCTTGTTTTACAGCATTGCCATATCTACATAATTCTATAGATAATTTGCTTATTTTTTTTTAGACTGTAATTTTAAAATTGGGCTTCATAGCCACATTTCTACAGATATTTTATAACTAGATATACAATTTTGTCTTTTAATATTCAATATTAACTTCACAGTTTCTTTTCCCGTTTGCCTTGATACGGGAATCGAGATTACGCCATTAATTTTTAGATTTAATTGCTGAAATTTACTATGAGCATTCAAAATACGTCTACACATGTGGCTATCAAGCCCGATTTTAAAATACGTTTTAAATAAATTATAAAAACATAATATTATGAAAAAATTTAACTGTGGCAACATCGCCAACTGTCAAACGGTAGTCTGGCCTCTTAAGAGGCCCGACTACCGTTTGACATCCGGCGATGTTGCCACACTTAACTTTTTCCATAATATTTTGTTTTTATAATTTATTTAAAACGTATTTTAAAATCGGGCTTGATAGCCACATGTGTAGACGTATTTTGAATGCTCATAGTAAATTTCAGCAATTAAATCTAAAAATTAATGGCGTAATCTCGATTCCCGTATCAAGGCAAACGGGAAAAGAAACTGTGAAGTTAATATTGAATATTAAAAGACAAAATTGTATATCTAGTTATAAAATATCTGTAGAAATGTGGCTATGAAGCCCAATTTTAAAATTACAGTCTAAAAAAAATAAGCAAATTATCTATAGAATTATGTAGATATGGCAATGCTGTAAAACAAGAAGTTTAAAATCAGTTTTGAGAAATAATGGAAAAATAATGAAAGTTGCAGCTTAAAACGGTATAGGATGTATTGTTAGATACATTTAGGCATGAAAATATTATTAAATCACATAAATTAGAAAGATATATGCAATTTTAATGAATAGGATAATAGTCGTTGATGGGTGGCGCCCTCAAGAGGAAAAAAATTCTTCAATAGTTAGAGGCGCCTGAAGGAAAAATTATTGTTTTATTACTAAACACGAAAGCTTGATAAGTTGCCTATAGCGTGTTAATTAATAAATTCATAGATATTCGTTGTATTTGAAATTCAAGTTGCACTATATACTTGCAGTCTACATTTCTTGGAATTCCCCAATATTGTCATAGTTTTTCTTTCTAGCCTTCCGGCTATAATCTATATCAACATATCAACGTATAATTTGATGTTCTCGTTTTGATATTTGCAATTCGTATGCTCCTTGTTTGTGAGTGTTGGTACTTACAAGTATACATATTCATTGTAGTGGTATTTACGTGACGGTATTATTTTTTTATGAAAATTTGTTTTAAACAATTATTTATTTTATTCTATTTTGAACAGTTTTTAATTTATTTTTAAATATGTAGTTCAGATTTTTTAATCTCCCGCGCTTATGCTGTTTTAGGGTAGTCGGCTACAGGTATCACACATTATATTTTATGTATGATAATTATGGGGCAATTGTGCCATGATTACATACATGTATTTTATTTATGAAGTTATGTAAAGTAAGGTTGATTAAATAGATTAATAACAGAAGTAAAGTGTTATGAAGTGACCACCTTCGTGCATATTATTGCAGGTTTATTTTAGTTTAAATGTACCGCCTTGATTGGCTTTAACATTTAAGTTGGTAACAAAACATAAAATATGTATGTAACCAATGTAACTAAAAAATGTGAAATGTAACAGTTGTTCTTGTGAACGTGTGAATCTGTATATTAGTGTTTATCTGTGAAGGTTGTGGACAACGGTTGTGGAGAAGGTAGAGGAGAAAAAGGTCTACATTGCTATACATACCAATGTAGTTTTCTTTTACGTCAAAATAGTAAGTTAGTTTACCTTTTTGATGTGTGAAAATCATATTTTATTTATTTTCAGCAAATATACAACGGATCTGCTACAAAACCATAGGTAAATTTTAATAGAGTTTTGATATTAGCTGCCCATTGGAATAGCAAACAGAAAACACAATTCGTATAAATGGTGAGGAATTGTTAAGAAAAACTTAAGTGTATTACTTCTTTTAAAAAGTAATATTTTGATATTTTTTGTTATATGTATCTTTCTTTCAGAGGTGAGGTGGCGACGTGTAACTCGACGTGTCGATTCCGTCACACAGAAAATTTTTATTGAGAAATAAAGATATAAAGTGCGAATTAAATCAACGAAAGTGTAGAGTGCAGACAGGTGAAAATAGTGAATTGGGCTGTGGCAGTTAAGGTCAGTAAACAAATAAGTAATCGAGAATAAGGAAGAAATAACTAGAAGCGAGGTTAGGTTTCGGTACAGAGACGGAAGTGATAAGCAAGGCGGGGACGAAAGAAGGCGTGTGTGGGTCTCCGAGGTGTGGAACCGGACCGATACACGCTTCGCAACAGCGGCGGTGTTACTGAACTAGGAACTGGGACAGACTGATTGGACTAAGATCGAAGCAGCGATAGATGAACAAGGACGGGAAACGCGAGAGAGAGGAAGAGGATAACGCGGCTCTGCTAGACGGTAGCGGGGTACTTGTTTTTAGTAGAAGCAAGAAAACTATCAGGTCGCCGGACTTGGGAAAACCAGGAGATAAAGAAGGAAGAAATAAAACACTAAATACCGATAGCGCAAGTAACTATAAGAGTAGCAGAGAAGAAAAAGAAATGGAGGAACTAAAAGAAATGATGAGACAGATAATGAGAGATATGAAACAAAATACAGATGAATTAAAAGAAGAAAGTAAAGATATAAAACAAGAAATTAAAGATATAAAAGAAGAAATGGGAAAGAAAGAGGAAAAATGGGAACGGGAAAAGACACAGCTGATACAAAGAATCCAAATATTAGAAGACAGACTGGAAAATGAAGAAAAACAGAAAAGGAGAAACAATATCATAATAAAGGGAATCAAAGTAGGAGAAACTCAAATTAAAGAGGGAGTAGTGGAATTCCTTAGGCAGGAGCTACAAGTACAAGCTAATATCAAAGAAGCTTATAAGATAAATAGAGAAACAAATTTCCAAATGGTTAGAGTGGAGCTAGAGTCATCCCAAAACAAAACAGAAATAATGAAGGCTAAAAGTAAGCTGAAAAACACAAAAGTATATATTGACAACGACTTAACAAAAGAGGAGAGATTTATACAAAAGGAATTACGGAACATTGCAAGAGGGGAGTGAGAAAAAGGGAACAAAGTAAAAATAGGCTATCAAAAAATGACAATAAATGGAAAGCAGTATAGATGGTGTAAGCAGACGCAAAGATTACAAAAAATGGATGGAAACAACCAAGAAATAAGGACCTGGAATAACGAATCACAAAAACCGGAACGGAGAAACAAGCGGCAAACACAACCGGACCCAGGTTCATCAAAAAACGATTAGACGAGAAAAATAAAGGCCGGAACAAGGGAAATACGACAGAGGCAACGGAAATGGGGAAAAACGAGAAAAATTGGATATCAAAAAAACTAAATAGCACAAAACCGGATGGAAATAAGAGGACGAAGACGGCAAAGGAAAAAATGAATACAGTAAAAGTGGGTACATGGAACATAAGAAGCCTAGCAGGGAAAGAAAAAGAACTTATACAAGAATTCGAAGAAGCCAAACTAGATATACTAGCAATTACTGAAACAAAGAAAAAAGGACAAGGAGTAGTAACATTAGAAGGGGGACATCTACTAATATACAGCGGGGTAAAACCGGAAGAAAGAGCAGCTGAAGGCGTAGGCTGCATAATCAAAGAGGAATATGTAAGCAATATAAACAAATGGGAATTTATAAGTACAAGAATATTAAAAATAGAGATGCAATTGGAACAACAGAGAAGGACTACACTAATAATAATATACGGACCGAATGACGATGCAAGAACAAACAAGAAGGATGAATTTTGGGAAGAAATGACAGAATCAGTAGAAAATATAAAAGGTAGAATAATAGTACTAGGAGACTTTAACGGAAGAGTTGGTAGAAGGAACAATGATGCTATAGATGTAATAGGGAACCAGGGAGAGATAAACAGAAATAATAACGGAGCAAGGTTAATAAATTACTGTATAGAGAATAATATGATAGTGACAAATACATTTTATATGCACAGGGATATACACAAATATACAAGAGAAGTGATAGGAAGGAACGAGAGATCAATCATAGATTATATACTCATTAATAAGACATTTAGAGAAGATATTACAGACGTAAGAGTAAGAAGAGGCCCCGAAATTTATAGTGATCATTATTTAGTGGAAGCAAGAGTACGACTAGAATCAAAAAGGCAACAAAATAAGAAAGAAATACAGGAGAGAGTAAGAATAAAGGAAACCATAAAATCGTATAAGTTACAAGAAGAAGAAGTGGCAAATAACTTTAGACAGCAAATGGAAATAGAGACAGGGAAAAATGCAAACCAGTGGGAAGACATGGGGCTAGAAGAATTATGGGGATGTTTCAGGGACCACATCCTACAAGCAGCGAAAGAAATATGTGGAAAAACTTCAATAAACAAAGAGAAGAAACAAACAAAATGGTGGAACCAAGAAATAAAAAATCAAGTAAAAGTTAAGAAAGAAAAGTGGAAGTTATATCTAACTAATAAATCAGAAGAGAATTATGCAGAATACAAAACTCAACGAACAAAAGCAAAAGAGATGATAATACAAGCAAAAAAACAAACGTGGGAAGAATTTGGGAAGAGAATGCAACAGGATAGCAAAGGAAATCAAAAATTATTTTATAAAGTATTAAAGAGTTTGAGGAAAGGTAAACAACACAGATCAAAACAAGTGAAAACAAAAGACAACAGAATACTAACAGGAGAAGTACAAATTATGGAAAGATGGAGGGAACATTTTCAAGAACTGTACAACACAAATGAGGCAAACGATGAGTTATATAAAGAAAAAAAGGAGAATATACAAGAAAGAGAAGACAGCCCAATAAAAATAGAAGAAGTACTAGATGCAGTGAAAAGCATAAAGAGAGGAAAAGCGGCAGGACACGATAGGATAACAGGAGAGATGGTAAAGAATTTAGGGGAAAGGAGTATGGAAATGTTAACACAAATTTTGAATAAGGCTTGGAATACAGGAAGAGTACCAGAAGATTGGAGCATCGGAATAACGGTACCATTATTCAAGAAAGGAGACAATAGGGAATGTTCAAACTATAGAGGGATTACGTTACTAAGCGTAATATTCAAAATATATGAGAGAATACTAGAACGAAGACTAAGAAGAAAGATAGAACATCAGATTGAAGAAGCGCAAAGCGGATTTAGGAAAGGGCGAAGCATACAAGACCACATATTTAGTATAAAGCAAATGATAGAGAAGGCGAGTATAACAGATACCGAGATCTATATGGTATTCATAGATTTACAGAACGCGTTTGACAGAATTAGACAAGAAGACGTATGGGAAAGTCTAGAAAAAAGAAAAGTGAGCGTAAAATTAAGAACAGCAATAAAGAGTCTATACAGAAACAACAAAAACTACGTAAGGAAAGACAACAAAGAATCAGATCTGTTTGAAATAAAAGATGGATTAAGACAAGGCGGAGTAATGAGCCCATTACTGTTCACACTGATAATGGATGATGTTATTAGGGCGACAAGAAAGAAAACAAAAAAAGTACATATCGGTCATAACAATTTAACGCCAGTATATGTATCGGAATGCGCATTCGCGGACGATCTGATGATATGTGCTGCAGGAGAGAAGGATTTACAAAACAATATACAAATATGGGAAGCAGAACTGGGCAGAAGAAAAATGAAAATAAATACGAACAAAACGAAGGTGATGGTTGTGAGTAGGGAAAATAAAAGTGTAAATATAGAAATAAACCAAGAAAAAATTGAACAAGTAGAAGTCATCAAGTATCTAGGGGTGTCAATACAAAGAGAAGGAAATAACGAAATAGAAGTGATGGAGAGAATTAACAGTGCGACAAAACTATATCACAGTCTAAGTAACTCGTTTATAGGAAAGAAGGAAGTAAACGAAAGAACAAAATTAACAGTGTACAAAACAATCTTCAGACCCATTTTAACCTTTGGGAGCGAGAGTTGGATATTGACGAATACAATGAGAAGTAAAATTCAAGCAATCGACATGAAGTATTTGAGAAAAGTTAAGGGAATAACGAGAAGGAATCGAATAAGAAACGACATAGTGCGCAAAGAACTAGAAATTGAACCAATCGGAAACGTTATAGAGAAACAACAACTGAGATGGTTTGGACATATATGCAGAATGAACAAAAATAGGCAAGTCAGAAATGTATGGGAAGCAGGAGTACATAAAACCAAAAAGCGAGGACGGCCAAAGAAAACTTGGAACGACGAAATAGCAGTATTACTGAAAAGAAAAAACAAGACCTGGACAGAAGCCAAGGCACTAGCAAGAGATAAGAGAGAGTGGAAGAAATTCGTGGAACAGAATTAAGAAAATAATACCTTACACCTTGCGGTAGAAAGGTTTCCGATTATATATATATATATATCTTTCTTTCAGAAAATCTGAAGAAATACAGATCCAACAAACATCATCATAAACTGCAAGGAATTTTACATACATAGTGAACTATTTTGGAAAATTTCTGGGGATGGAAAAAAATATTTCTGATAACATATGAAATAACCAAATGGAACTTAAATTATAGCAATCTGTCGATGACATAAACTATTCTAATTATTATGATAAATACTTGGATGTCATCTGCTGATCATAAACAAATTTATGCTATGATAATCGTTTTCTTCATTAATCATTTAAGTAATAATGTTCTTTTGCATGATTTACTTCATTTGTACAGCAAATATTTATATTTCTGTTTTCTTACACTATGCTCGCCCCACAAGTATTTAGTAATTCATAATAATTGCTTTTGACAGCTTTTTAAGTCAAAGTCGTAATAGAGACTTATGCAGACTTATGTTTATATATTTCAATTTCTACTTTGATCAGAGCTGCCACCTTTTCCTGTTTTTGCAATAAATGCTAGAGTAATTACAAAATAGGTCGCTTGTAAAAGCAATAAAAGATGTATTCAATAAACATATTCTTATTTACAATTTCGTGTTTTTATTCCATTCTTTATTATGCCTCACATATGAGTTGACTTGCTAAACTTTAGTTTTCAACTGTATCAGAAACTTTTTGATAAATTTACTTCTTACATCGTACAATTCTTTGTCACATTTTATTAGTAAAAATACATACAAATAAGAGTTTTTTACTTTGTTATATTCTTGCATAGAATAAGAAAAAAGATAAATAATTAGTTGCTTATGTCTTTCTATTACTTGTTGTGTAGTAAAATGTACTTAATTTATAAAATTTGTATTTTTGGTTTTCATTTTTCTTCAATTTAATTATGGGATTTTATAACTTTTCCAAAATATCTTCATAGGTATTTTATGATTTAATTCAAACATTCCCAGGTCAATTAACAGATGGCAGCTTCGTTTCAAACTACAATATATACGCCTTGCATATCGGCAACAAACACCAACAAATGTATACGTTTGCGAATTCTCTATCTCATTCTAAAATTTTGTCTCTGTCGACGGTTCGAACGATCAGCTGGTAGTCGGGCCTCTTAATACAAACGCACTTCTAAATTTTAGAATGAGGTAGGTGATGCAATCTTTGACACTAGATGACAGCACATATTTCCGGAAACAATTATTTGTATGAAAACAATAATTATAATTAGTTAGAATTATTTTTAAACGATTACAACAATTTAGATCGATATATTGTAGTCAAGTGATGTAATTAATATTTAAAAATAAAATAAAAATTTAATTTGCTAGTGTTAGTTTGCTTGTCAATTAAAAGAGAAGAGGGCGGCATATACTAACACCCTTAAATTTTCATATGAGTGACAGTAGTATGTTGTACGATACTTCCATAATCTTCCAGTTGGTGTCGCTTTCGGAGATGTAAATGTCAAGAATTAAGCGGGAAATTGTATTTAAAATTGTTCTTTCTAGCGATTGAAAATATTGAAAAATTAAAACCAACAATGCCTGATACCATTGTTAGAACATCAACGACTTACAAGAACCTATCCAGTCGATTTTCAAGGCAGAACGATGACTACAATAATCAATATTATAAAATCTATAATGTGAGGTTATCTCTAATGAATAAATATCTTCTCGATGCTATAAAGAAGAAATGGGGTGATCGATACCCCGTATGTAAATTATATAAATTGGCGGAAGAGGAGGAAGATGTTTGCGTCGTAATCGGAACTTTATTTAAAGATCAGAAATTGAAACCATCCGTTCTGAAACAATTAGCCGAGTCTGCTCAATTGATGCCACAACCTATTTTAAATCATTACACAGATGATTCGGATGTTTTTTATATCGAGGATGAATTGCAAAGGTTTCAGTTGGAGGGTCTACCGAATGGGAAACGATTAGTGACGGGTATAACTTGTGCCTTATTGGGTCGCGATAAAGGTAATGGAAAGTTTAGCGTTATAGATTATACTTATGCTGATTTTAGACCTCAGATAGAGAAACCTTTATTAGAGAATGACACATTTGTTGTGCTTGTAAGCGGATTAGATCTGTTTCATCTTGAGAAATCGTCACTTTCGTTAAGATTATTTAGCAATTGGTTAAGCGGATATTTAGGCGATATAAACTGTGTGAATACAGCTGATATCGTTAGATTGATCATTGCTGGTAACAGTGTGAAGACGTCTTCAGAGAACGAACAAGTAAACTTTACAATGAACGTCAATATTAATTTGAATAACGATGGTATCGAGGCTGTTAAAACTTTAGACTCGTTTTTATTCGAATTATGTCAAGTTCTCAACGTAGATTTAATGCCAGGTTGTAAAGATCCTTCGAATTTTGTTTTACCGCAGAAATGTTTCCATCACTGCTTATTGCCAAAATCCATCATGTATAAAACGTTAAATCGGGTTACGAACCCTTACGAATGCGAAATTAACGGTGTTCGGATATTGGGAACATCAGGGGAACCCATCTCAGATATTTTAAAGTACTCGGATATCACAGAACCTATTGAAGCTTTAGAGAATTGTTTAAAGTGGAATCATTTAGCTCCAACGGCTCCTGATACTTTATCGTGTTATCCATATTACGATAATGATCCGTTTATTATAGGAGATTGTCCTCATGTCGTATTTTGTGGGAATCAGGAGAAGTTTGATACGAAAATTGTTGAAGGTATTATTCGATATTTTGGGGTTATCATCGTTTTAGAGGTATAATCGATTATATTTTTAGGTGCCGATGGGCAAATTGTGCGGTTGATATGCATTCCTGAGTTTTCGACATCGTTTACAGCTTGTTTATTGAATTTGAAGAATTTAGATTGTGTACCGGTAGTATTTAGTGCTGATTAATATTGTTATATTTATTTATATGTTTAAATTACATTGGATAGTTACAATTATTATTAAAGACACAATTATGTAAAGATTCCAGCCCCAATTTTACGAAACTTAAAAGGTCTTCTGCGATTCCTTCCACTAAAATGTTGAAATAGATCGATTATTGCTGCTAATTATCGAAAAGTATTTATAGAATACGAACCTGACGCTTTTAAAGAATACTGTTTTTTGCGGGAACACAGATGGAGTCAAACTCTCTAAGTAAACGTCCAGAAATGAGCAGAGATGTCGAAATTGTGCAGAAAGTATCCACGATGCACTAGAAATCGCTGTACTCCAACCTAGATTAATAGCTCGTTCCATATCCTGTTTAAATTTAATTAAAATGTGATTTTTGAAAGTGAGATTTATGTACTTACCCTGATTTCATCTGAGTTACCGCTATGAAATTCTCCATTATACTTTAAAGTAAGAGAGAATATGGGGGATTTCAATGGGTAATTGTTCTTTATTGCAATTACAGCTTGAAGTGTTGCTTTAAAAAAAAAGTTAAAGTTTTATTTTTTACCTCTTAAAAGCATTAAAATAAACACCTTTCGGTCGTGAAACAGTAGCCGAATAAAATAGATCTGTGGCTTGTACGATTTCATTTTCGATAAGTTGAGCAGTCGATGGTAATTGGCAATAATTCTGCCAACTATACGAGGTCCATTTAGTTAATGTCGACTCTGCATTCTTAGGATATTCGATGGTATCTGGCACTGATGGTAATAGATTTTGTTCTACGAAATCAAATTTATATTTGGTTTAAAATAAATGCAAGCGAAAGTAGGTACCTAATTGTTGTAATTGCAAAGCCAGATCAATCCTAGATTTCAAACGTCGATATATACTTTTAATTATGAGTTCGACGCAAGCAGGATCCGGTTTATTCGATTTATTTTTCTAAAAACTCCAACAAAATTAAACGAAAATTTAAAAAATGTATTACAATAAATTACTTCTATCGCTAAGAAATCATAGCCGCATATTTTTTGAGCCCAACTATAAGCGTAACCTAACTTCGGAACTAAAGCAGCGAAAGAAGTGAATCCAACTCTCTGCAATTGATACGAATTACTCGGATTAGGACTTTCAACACCGAAATCACCATCTAGAAGCTCATTTAAAATACTTTCTCCCATTAAAGATTCCCGAGCTGTGTTAGCTGTAATAGTATTCGGCACATCAGTATTCGATGTCACAGTTACGATATTCAATTGCGATCTGTGCATGAATTTAATTTTTAAAACGAAACCAGATTTAACACTCATCGTTATCTGCACACATAACGGATGCGACTCTAATAAATTTTTCTTTTTCTCTTCATTTTTATCGACTTGAGAGATCTTTCGATGTCTCCGCTTCTTTACGACTTCAACGATTTCCTAAATAAATCATAAATTAAACATGATTTGATCAAATCGGATCGAGATACCTCAATTTCTTGTTGATCGTTGTCCGGCTCGGATTCGACATCAACTTTTGTATCCAACGATTGATGCATCTCCTTCCATTGATTCGCTTCATCATAATCCCCTAAAATCTCAACATCCATGTTGATATTATAAACTTGTTTGTAGGCATCGGTTAAAGCATAAAGTAGATATAATGGTTCAGGTAATAGATAGGCTAAACGATGCTCTGCTTGTATTTTATCAATCGGTAACCCTAAGTAATCTTGTAACGGTTTACTAGCTTCTAAAACGGCTATTAATTTTGGTCCAATTCCTTCTAAACGATTCTTTAAAGCTACGATGTCGGTCGCTAAATGTTTCTTTTCTTCTTCAAAGGTGTCGCAAAGTTGTGCTTGCGCCTTCCTCTGCGTTAACTCCCATTCTAACATGGCTAAGTGCAATTGGTGCTTTTTAGCGTCATTCAATTCGCCCTGGAATTTAAAATAATTTAAAATTATAATTTAAAGCAATCGGCTCACTTTTTCTTACAGTTTTAAACTGTTGAGTCATTGATTCAGGTGCTAATTGTAAGAACGTTTCCACTGGTACCAATTCGATATCCTCATCTTTCGATCTATGTAATAAATATATTAATCAATAATAATAAATTTTATTTTACCGATTACGAATTATTACTTGAATTGTTTACATTTAGTATATTCTGATACTAAATGCGCAGCTTCGTATAATAAATTGTGATATTGCAAATTCGTACTGTCGACTTTTTGTTTCTCCGTATTTAAATTCTCCCTCGATGTGATCGTTCGGAATTTATCTAAACGATTCAATTTTTTTAAAACGGCAATCATCACACAAGCTTCCGCTAACCCTTTCTGTATGTTACTACGATTCTAAAAATGTTAATTAATGGGAATTCGCTACGAAATATGCTCAGAAATTTGTATTTACTTCATTACTGTTGTCCTGTTTCGAAACCAACACATCGGCTAAGAAAATCCGAATATTTTTGCACAAATCGAAATATATATTTGCATCGTCTTCGGCAGATCTTTGAGCTGATTCCTTCTCTTCAAATTCGATAACTTTCTACGGGAATTAAACCGATTTTAACACAAACTTAATAGAAATTGATGGCATTACCGTATATATATCGGTTTCACCCTCGTTTTCTGTAGGTGCTGTATTTTTCCGTCGTTTTTTGATGCTGGTAGAGTCTTTAACCATTTTTTTCGAAATTTTGAAGGATTAGTAAGCAACGGGATAAGAATAAAATGAATTTAAGCCAAATTTGTGTCGATACCACAATCACATAAGGTAACGCTATAAATTGAGGTTATGTTAAATGTTTATATTGGGTTCAGTATTTATAATTTATTAATGTAATTTATTAATTTAAGCTTTATTTAGGTTCAAATTTAATTAGAATTTACTTCAATATTAAATTAATTTTGTATTTTAATAATTTTAATTTTGTAGCATCATCTCGTGGGAATTTAAAGAAGTTGGTAGTTTCAAATTAAAATTTTAGATGGCGTCATCAACATGTCAATTTTAATCAATTTAAAATTTATTAAATTAAAATAATTTCGATTTAAAAAACCAAGTTTAAGACGCACATACATTATTTTATTTGTTTTACAGTCAAGTGTAATGAACGAAAACTAATTTTCCTCGGTTATTTGAGCCTCGGTGACTCCCGTAATATTCCTAATTCGTTGCAAAACCGAACTTGTCATCTGATTTAAGTTGCGTATCTTCTTCAGATCGCCAACTACGTTCTGTATGAAGGGGGCCAAGATATCCCAGTTAATCTCCGGCGGATTTAAACCGTCGCTAACGTACATTTCTTCGACGGGAATTTCGTTCCAACCTTTCTGTTTTATCAGTTCTTTCTCTTGAGGTCCATCTTGTTTCTCGGACAGATCGTCATCGTAAGTTTGAGCGTCTAACGATTCCGTATCGCCGTAGCAGACGCTATCCTCGGCTAGGAAATTATTCAATCTATCCATTAATTCGTTCAGATCGCTTTGGATCTTATCCAGTTCTTTACGTTTCGTATCGAAAACCTCGCAAAATTCGGATTTCTGTTCGAGAATGAGTTCGTCGATACTATCCACGTCGTCTCCGTAATCTTCATCGTCTCTCGGTGAAATTAAACTTGAATTTTCCGTCAAATTCTCCAATACTAATTCTCCATTATCTAGTGTCTCTATAATATCGATGTCTTCCTGGTGTGTAGTTGTCGATGGTTGTATCTAAATTGGAATTTTGTTAAATTTACGAGATGTTACCATGTTGAAGATGGCTTACCAATTCGATCTTCTCGTCCATACTCTATCGGGACGGTACGTTTCTCTTTTTGGTAATGTCGTATGGAGAATTGAGAGTTGGAAGTATGTGAAATTTGACAAGTTAATTAACGACAGTTGCTATGATAAGATTATTTTAGTGAATTCATTCAATTTCGTCGCCGAATTAAACGATGATTGTGTTCTTGCATTTCGCTGTCAAAAATACTAAGCTCTGCGTCAATCCTCAGTCCGTTAATAATTATTAATAATATAAGGCAGAAGATTAATAAGAATAATATATTTTAAAACATTTTAACACATATTTACAATACTGTTCATTCTTTATTTAAATATAATTATATTCTTCTTTCGTTCAAGGCATTTTAGTAACGATCCACGGTAATTTTCCGGTTTTCTTAAAATAATAATAATCGTACGCCAATTTTCCTAAAACAAGAACGATTAAACTCGCTAAAACACCGTTTAACAAGTCTAAAGCTCGAATAGAATATTCACTTGGCAATTGACAGATTGAAGATCTTGACAGGTCCACGATCTAAAAAAAAAATCTCGTTTAAATCGATTTATTTTCATTTTAAAGACAAAATTGTACCGGTGACATTGAATTCTCATCGTTTTTAACGTAGGAACATCTCACATCGGATATATCTTCGATTTGCGATTGGTATTTGACTAGAATATTTTCCTGAAACGTCAACGTCAAAATTTAAACTGTCAACGTCAAATTTTCAAGGGGTTGGGGAGGGAGGGGGTGATATACCTGGAAACTGGGCGTGAAAATGCAATCGCATCTCCACGGATTATTTCCCAAGTACAGCATGATGGCGTTGGGCATATTCGGATTGACTTGCAGGGCGTTATCCATAGCGTAGGTTGGTAACTTAAAAATTTAACGATATTTAAATTAAATTCGAAACAAACCTCTGGTGATTTTTACCTCGGAGAGTTGGTTGCCTCTCAACGATAAGACGCGGAAATTCCTCAACCAAAACGTCCCTTCTAACAGATCGATCGTACGGATTAAATTATAATCTATATAGAGATCGGTGACGTCTCTATAAATCGGATTCTTTATTAGAGGCGATAAATCGTCGATTAGATTCCTTTGGACCTTTAAAATTCGAGCGTATTTCGGTAGAGATTCCGGTAAATCAGTGAGATTCCTACGCGAGCAATCCACTTCCACCACAGCTTGTAATTCTTCGATTTCGGAATTGCGGAAAACATTAATTAAATTGCATTTACACGTGGGTGGGCATTCGAAATTAGCTCGCTGTAAACGATATTCCAGGTTTAATATACGTGATTGTTCGAGGGGAATTTTTTCAGTTTAAAACTTACGCGGATTACGTTCGTTACGAAATCGAGGGGTTTCCCCGGAAATGGCTCCCCGTAACAGGTTAAGTTTTCGAAATCGGGTACGATAGTCTCGTTTAGATGATGTATCCAATCGAGATTCTTCGAACAATTCCATTTATTCCCTGATAAATAAATTGTTGATATATGATCTAATAAGTGATGAATTGTGTCGTTATTGATGAATTGTAAGCTATTATTTCTTAAATCCAATACTTGTAATCCTTTTAATTTATTAAAAATATTCTCATCGATGCTGGTTATGCTTACATTGTTGAAAACTATTTCCTATAATAAAATAAATATAGAAATATAACAACAAAGTCACTCGACGTGGACACGCTGTATAAGCTGTATTTTGACAGTTAAAACCTGTCAAACTGTCATAATTATGACAATTTGGTGATTTTACACAGGTTTTAGCTGTCAAAATTCAGCTTATACAGCGTGTCCATGTCTAGTGACTGCGTTAGAAGTGAAATTTAAATTAATACCTCTAAATCAGTATAATTTTCCTTTAAATGTTTTGCGCTAATTTTCTTGAATGAACTATACTTAATAATCAAACTATTCAAATTTGGAAAATTCTGCAAGATAACGCTCAAAACTAACTCAGTTTTATTAACGTGGCATATCTCTAACGTTCGTATATCTTCCGATCCTTTCGTTAGATCCAAATGTTTATTGCAAAATAAGGTGGTATTATTAATTTTACACCCGTAATGGGTGATGCAAGTACCACACAATTCTATGTTGTAGATTAAGAAGACCAACGCAGCCGAAAACCTGTAACAAAAAGAGAATAAAATTCTTAAGAAATATTCGCATCGTTACAAATTCTGCGCAAATATATCTTGAACTTGCTCTGGATAAACAAGGACATGGTCAATGTATTACGTAGGTGTGTGTGTGTAATTTTGCTAGTATTGCAATGTTGGTAATTCGAGGTGATTTGAAGAAATTCTCGTATCAATCACGAGACGTGTTTTGTCATTCATTAATGATGAAATAATTACTTTAGATATTATAATTGCAAACTGGGACAGAATTATTATTATAAGAAAGTATTTATTATTTTAAACAAGACGTATTCGAATCTTATAATCCTAGTTTGTACTTAAAAGAAGTTGGAAATACGACAAAAATATCTGCTTTCAATTATTTCCTTGAACAGTACAAATATAATTTAAAGGAACATGAGCGATGCTTTGTAATCTGAGATCCCTCAATAAAGTATGTATTTTCTTGTAAATATAAGGTAATAAGGCAGGAGCAATATGCGTATAAAGATGGTAAAATATACAAGCACATTTTTGAAAAATATAAACTCTAACATTTCTAAATTGCAACCTGATCCTGAAGTTTTATATTTCTATAATTAGTAACTTTAAAGTTTTCAACTTGAAAGTTTTCTTTTCGAACTATAGCATTGGAACTTTGAATTCAATGAGTATAATTTTAAACAGATTTATGTAGCTCATATCTCGGATATTTTTATATCATTAGATCAATTTGTGAAAATAAACTTTCAATTTTGATCCTTCTAGATTTTTGATACATTAAATCATGAAATGCTTATTTTGTCTATCCTGAAATACGTTGGTTTGGACTTCACTGCACGAAATTCTTGAATTGACATATCTGAATTCTGGAGTTCCTCAAGGCTCAATACTGGGCCTCTTATTATTTTCGATTTACGCATTTCAAAGCTGAAAGAGGAGGATTTGGTCTCACCTCCTTGCAATGCCGAAAACTTGGCTATTACCAACGAGTTTGCTGACAGAAACAGCATTTCACACCAGTTCAATTAACAAAACTCTTCAGAAAGACTGGCTAATTTCGTTCACGAAGAGATACAAAATTAGTTTAAGAACACCTGAGTCGACATCAATAGGACGTCTAATTGGATTTAATCAAATTGAAGTGATGAGATTTTTTGATTTTAAAACACAATTTTACACCTGATCGATGATCAGGTTTGTCCACCGCTCCTATAGTAAACAACCGAAAATTTTATCTCCAACTGGATGTAAAAGAGTGTTAAAAGTGGCTATATAATAGAATGCGGCATGAGCTTTTATATGGATGTCCTCTTAATTCCGAAGGTATAGCTCAAAAAAGTGGATGGATTGTTCCTTCCAAATACACTCCAATGGTGTTTAATTGTTGATAATCATTCATCTCATACTTCTTTAGAAGCAAAATCAACTTATGCAGAGAGAGTGGAGTCATTATGATTGGTTTACCTCCTCACACAACACACCGATTATTGCAGCCTTTGGAAGTGGAATTTTTGGTCCCCCTAAAACATTTTATAGCCAGGCCTGCGATAATTATTTGGTAAACAATTCAAGTAAAACAATTACAGATAAAGACGTTGGAGAACTCTTTGGAAAACCATATTTTAAAGCAGCAACTGTAACTTTCGCTAAGTATGTGGCATTGAACCATTTGATCCAGACACATTTAGTGAGGCAGATTTTGCACCAGCTTCTGTTAGTGACCGCAGAAAGTGAAGCGTCTAGTGATGATTAAGAAAAAAGAAACAAGATGACACTAAAGTGAAATCTAAAATTCCACCAGATTGAGCTAGTTCATCTGTTTTGCAAAAATTGCCTTGGAATGCTGGACCTCTAACTAATGATCATTACTCCAAGAAGTTCTCCCTCTTGCACCATCCTTCTACCATCTTTAATGCTCTTTGCATAAGTTCCAGCATAATCTCAGAATTTATGCAAAGAGCATTAATGATGGTAGAAGGGTGGTGCAAAAAGAACAACTTGGAGTAAACCTCAGCTGCTATACCCTTGAAGGGAAATAGCAGGAATAGTAAAAATGGTATAGTAGGTTCCCAAATTAGGGTCTGGGTATCACAAAGAGTGCAGTACGTGGTGCAATTAATGAGTGGATTATAAAACAACACCAACTAAATTGGAACCATGTAGCTGGACAAAGGCACAAAAAACGGATGATGGAACGACCGTCACAACGACTAACTGCTGACTCACTTCCATTAAACAGGACTCAGCTTAGGGCAGTCACATGTCTATTAACATGGACACGGCTGTCTAAGAGGTCATCTGCACAAGATGGGGATCTACAAAGATGAACCCCTATGCAGACTCTGCAATGAGGAGGAGGAAACAGCCTTTCATATCATCTTCGAATGCGTGGCACTAAGTCAACGTAGGGTTACTTTGCAAAGCGCATTTGATCTACCAGTGGAGAAAGATTTACCAAATAGGCTTCTAAACCTGATCGAGGGAACTAACCTGTTTGAGTAAAATGGAATCAAGGCAGGAATAATACAATAGGCCCAGTGGGCCGCAGTGTTAGGGATAATTAGAGACTGCCCTGCCTTGATAGCAATCAATCAATCAATCAATGATCAAAAAAATTATAGAGAACAAACGGGAACATGGGATTGAAGAAGATTTGGCTGTTACAAGTGTATCCGGTCTGCAAAACTTAACCAAATCGAATCAGCAAATTTTTGTCTAAAATCATTCGACCCATTCTGAAAATCAACAAAAAGAAGCAAAATGCCTCAATATTAACCTCAACCTCCAATAAAGAAACTCTGAAAGAGAAAAAACGAGAAAATAATAGTAAAAATGAGGTTAAGAAAAGAAAATGCGAAGAAATAAAGTGAAAAAAAAAAATGTATTTAATGAAACTCGAAAAAATAAAATGTTGAAGAGGTTCCAAAAAAATCTGATGAAGAAATATTACGTCCAGGCTTCGTCATCTTACCCCACTATTGGAGCAAAATAACGAAAATGCACTAACTTTCTATTTTAAACATTAAACTTATTTCTTAATGTTTTATTATTTCATTTATGGTTTGTTTATGAAAAATTAATTAACGTTCTGTTGTTTGCTTACATTTGTTTTTCTTTTAATATCTATTTATAGTTTATTTTTTGAGCATTTTTTTTCCTTAATCTCACTAACTTGCCCCACTTTAGTACCCTAGTTAATCTGGGCCTATTTATAGATATAGATTTATGCTTTATAGGAAGCATATTAATCACTCCATTCGTAAAGGATTCTATCACCTTAAAACTCTATTTCCCAGTCGTCACATTCTTGGTATGAATGCAAAAACTTTACTCTTTTATCGAACTTTTAATTTTTACGATATTATACATATATTTATGGTCCATCCTTTCTTGATATCGATGTCAAATGTATTTAAACGATCCAGATTTATTTACAGAGTGCCTCGTAGGTTAATTCTTTGAAGCTTTTTGTTTGAAATCATCGTTTTAGCTTATAATTAAGTACAGGATTGTTTAAGAAGAATAAAGACAAGGCGAATTGCTTATCAACTTCGACAAGACATAAGACAAGACATTTTTAATAACCCTGTATAACTCCATCATATTCAAGTTCGATAAATAAGTTGGAAATGATCCAAAATGAAAACCTTTGCACGCGCAAAATTGCAATAACGCACTTTCTTATTGCATCGCGTACAACGATCATTGTAAGATTGTAAAATTATCTTTCAGCAAGGTAATCATGCTTTTGTACGTTCCCCTGACCCAATTTTCCTATATAAAATAGCTCACCGTACACGCCTCTTCAAAAATTCTAATTGCCAACGTTTCACGATTGTTTACATGAATAGGTTTTATATTAGAAGGTAAATAAACAATAGTATAATATGATGATTATCATAATTATGTACACCTGTATACTAAATGTAAAACGTTTAAATTGCGAATAAGTTAATAAAAGTGTTATAAGAATAACATTATTTAACATCTAACTAATTGGAAGGTTTTTGCGAAAATAACATATTTACTTATGATATGAGTTACCTACGTCAATAAAAAAATATTCTTAAGTGAATCATTCTTAATTAGACCTAAAACCCAGTTAAATTTCGCAATATTTAAAAGTAAAATTAACAGTTCGCGTTATAGAGCTGTTTGAGTGATTTATTTTCACCAATTTATAAACGTGTGGTTACTGCGTAAAACCATGGTATTTATTATAGATCTTATCGCATTCCTTTTTTGTTCTTTCAATTACATGCTTGAGGTAATTAGACACATCTCGCGTTCGTAATATACACCGATTAAGATCGATGTAATTTGTATACGAAAAAGGTGAATCTCGAGGCGTTCTTTGCACGTGAATGGAATATCAATTTCATTTTAATTAACTTGTCATTGCAACTATTAATTCGAAAGAGTACAATATTATCTATAACTGATAAATAATAATCAAATCAGCTTTGGTCATTAAAATTCCCATCGAATTTATGAACATTTTATCGAATTTCCATAAAGATAACTTTCTATTTTTCTTTTTCCGTTTATACATATAAACTGACGGATTTCAGACTTCTCAATTTGATTTTTCTTTTCATATTTATAATTCTTTAAAACTGTACCCCTAGCCTGTATGAAACAGCATATTAATCGTTACATATTTGTACATTTCTTGTGTAGATACAAGTTCGGATTAAACTCAACTTTCCATCATCAGCGTTTCAATTTAAATTAGAAAAGTTCTCCTTTTGTTCGTTCCCTCGTCTAACATCGACTTTAATATTAGTTTACTTTATGCGTCAGATTTTTTTATTTTTGTTTCTTTTCAGTACTGTTTATTTTAATTTAAATCTTAATTAGAATGAGCGGTTTAGAATCGCTACAAGAGCTCAAGCTTATTGTAGAACTGTAATGATTCTGTATATAAAGTGATATTTCAAAGTTACCTGTCAACAATGTCAATATTTGAGCATCGATCAAAATTGACAGCTTTATAACTGATAATCAAAAAAAAAAATCAAATAAAAGGAAATGATTTTAGGTTTTAGTCGAGATTAACCACGCTGAAGGTGCTATCAAATTATGTGTAATAAGCTTTAATCTTCCCATAGAATCGGAAATTACCCACATGTTTGGATTCTACAATCAATTTTGCGATAGAGTATATTATTAGATATATTTCGGTTACTGTAGGTACATATTTATAAAAAATCTCGAAACACGTCAAATTAAAATTATAAATTGACATTCTTCAACGTAAAAATGCGATCACAACTTTCAACCCCCTTCGAATGATAGGTATGTGATATATCGTTTGAAAGGTCTCTTTATTCTCTCTTCAAAAATGTTATCGTTTTTAAGTTTGTTGTAACGATTAAGATAGAATAAAATTAAATCATGTTGTTGTCGAAATTCGCTACAATATATGCAAAAAAAAAATGAAATGTAATGCAAAATGTTAAAAAGAATTGTTAAACATCAAAAAGAATGAATGTCAATGAAGTAGATGTTCAAAATGTTCACCATGAACATAACATTTTTGAATAGAGAATAAAGAGACCTTTCAAACGATGTATCACAAGCCTATACTTCCCATTAAAAAAAAAATAGGGGTTGTAATTGTCATTCGAAGAGGGTTGAAGGTAGGGATCGCATTTTCACGTTGAAAAATGTCAATTTATAATTTAAATTTGACGTATTTCGAGATTTTTTATAAATATTTACAATAATCGAAATAATGAATTCATTCCATTTGGCCTTTACAGACTGACCAATAAGTTTGAGGACAAGTTTACCACTTTTCATTGTTTTTAAAATTGGCCAACCTGTCGTAAACTCGTAGGCGTCTCAACGAACATTTCAAAACTGGTGTCAAATATTTACACGACTTGACTGTTTGCTTTGAAAAAAAAAACAATTCTAATAAAATCTAACCGCTCGAAAAACGCAGAAGAAACTGAAGGAAAAACCGGATAGAACAAAATTATTTATAACAACGCCAAACATCTCCAAATACGAGCCAACTATGCCATAAGTTTTCGAATGTTTTACAGTCATTGTGACCAACCTAAGGTAATAAATAAAAAGAGGAAAATTTCAACTTGTCCTCAAACTTATTGGCTCACTTGGTGTATAACAGCTTCTCTTTCCTTCATATTTTAATTTAAAACCTTAAATATTTTAGAAAATGCAAGTAAAATTATAAAATTTACAAAACATATTTTTTCGAAATCTACTGTATAGATTATACAGTCATCATCAAAAGGTTTAAAAAAGCTCATTTTTTTCTAATGAAATATCCTGAGTTTTTTAATATAATAGTTTCATAATATTCGACTCTATTTAATTTGTCCTTGGGCTGGAAGACTTCTACTGAAATTTCCTTGTAAGGATGCGATTTAAGAAGTTTTTTTTTAATGCAATAAATAAAATTATCGTTAGATAAACAAGACGGAGAGCGAAAATACCTAATTCACCAGAAGCTGCGATTATCGAACAACCATAGCATATCATAAACATCACCATATACAGAGTGTTCGATTTGAAAGAAATGACTTTTTTTAAGCTTGAAATTCTTCGAATTTTCTACTAAATTTTAAACAAACTGTACCATCTACGACAAGTTTCGAAATATATTGTGTAACTTTTATGGTTAAAATATGAGGGTTTTATATCAAAATAAGAACAAAAGAGAGGTTATTAAAAATCACCTCTCAAATGGCGAAATAACTCAAAAACTGTTAAAGATAGGTAGGTATAGAGGAAAATCTAATATAATACAACATAAAATCGATTGTAGAATCCAAAAATGTAATAATATACAAGGTGTTCCGTTTAAATTAAGCAAGTTTATTGCTACTTCCGGTATTACCGGAAGTTTTATGACGTCGAAAATATGTTGGAATGAAAGAAAATTGTAGGTTATACCGCGCCTTCAAAATCTTTCTTCATCAGAGTAGGTTTTTTTGTCAGTTTAGTTATCATAGGTTGGTGCAATTGCGATGCTTTTCAAAACTTCAAATTCTGACAGTTGTCAAACTTATAATTATTACAGATACACATTTATATGACATAACCAAACTGTGAAAATGATGCATTTCTGACAGATTTACATGCACTCTGGCCAACCGTTAAAAAGAAGCATGGCCGACTCTAATGAGGAAAGATTTTGAAGGCGCGGTACTTAGGTAATCTGAAAGTTTCAAATTCATCAATGATTATAACGACATATGAAACTTGGAATGAACCACTTTTTGGTAGACCCTATACAGGGTGATTGGTGAGAATGACCTATTAAAAGAGAGAACAACTAACTAAAATGACAGACGTCAAAATAAGTGACAAGTAAATATGTAAAACAAATGAGCTAACCACCCTTGCTTTAGTAAATTGATATATCTGAGCATTTTACGTGTGGAGGCTAATTAAATCGTTATAACTTGTTCACCTTCTATTTTAGGTATAGGAACACTAATACGGATTAAAAGAGAATCTTTTTAGAATTAGAATATATACGTTTCCATTAAAAAAAAATCTACTTTTCGCAGATTGAATTTACTTATAAACAACTAAGTTTTTAAACACCCTGTATAATGTTACAGAAAAGAATTTCAAATGCTGTGTAATTAAATAATATCAGTTGTGCGTATGCAAAATTTCATTCGTCTCTTTTCCTCCAACGTGACGTAATATCACTATAAAGTCAGATCGTTATCTGTCAAATTTTTTCTTTAATCGCGAATAACTCAGAAGGAGTTGTATTTAGGTATAGGGTATGATACATAAAATATGTGTAAAATTTATCATAGAAGCTGAATTTGTAATTTATTTTATAGCATGCTATTGAAAAAAATCGAAGTTGATGCCAACTTCCGGTTAACCGGAAGTGATATTTTTTCAAAAATATTTTCACGTGATAGTTCATATTCAACCATATCCAACTGAAAAATTTTGTTTTAAAATTCCGTCCCGTTTGTATAATACTTTTAATAGGCCATTCTCACCAATCACCCTGTATATATACATACATACATTCAAATTAATGATTAGTGATTAATAGTAGGTTACGTTGATTGTTAAAGGGATTTAGATGTTCACCGTATCTACTAATCGGATTAAATATTAACAGAAAATAATTAATTAAATAATTCTATTAAATTCGGATCTTTATTTAATGAAATTTCACTCTCGAGAGATTATGCTTGTTAAAATCCGGATATTTTTTGCTAAATAAGGGACTAAATTAAGAATTAGACTTATATTTATTCATATGTGGCCATCAGTTTTTATGAAAACACATTTTAAACGCTAAATATAACTAAAATTTACCACATAATTAAATATTTCGCCAGACATATCTCGTTAAATAATTCGGTCTAATTTCCCCGCTACATTGGAAACAACTACGCCGCCTTTATTCCATTTAAAGTACAATTACAGCTAACGAAATTAATTTCCAATTAAAATTTTTCCTAGGAAATTCACAGACGAATCGAAATTGAAATCATTTCCGTTTTTGACTTAAGTCATCTTATACAGGTTGCCATGGTAACGACACGGAAATCAACAACATTAAACGCGTCCGAAGGAATTGTGGGTAATTTGAGAAATATTCGCAATTTAAATCGAGATATTTAACGACGAGGATATAGAGATATAGAAAAAAGCACTCACCATAAATAATAATTCATTTCACATGTTAGATATGCCCGGTCGTAACGCGTTTTATATGTATGTGTAGGTATAATATAATCACTTTCTTCTGTTCTGTTGCGATTTGAGTGGTTGTCAGCTATATAATAATAATTCGCTTTTACCGCGGTAAAACGGATATACTTGCTCCGGGAAATACAGCTTTTATCTGGAAAGCGCGCTAAACCGAACTGACGATCTCCCCGAAAAATCAAATCGGTATAAGTCTCTCTTTCTCTCGCTATATATCGAAAGAACGCCGTTCTTTCGCTGAATAGCAACAGGTAGTAGATACAGTAATAATCTTTTAATAAAAGTTATTTCACGCGTTACATATTACGATATTACGTATAGCATCTTAAAAAGAGAGAAATAAAAACTTCAAACAGAGGTATTAACAGTTAAGCTGGTCTAAATTTAGAATATTCTAAATATTATTGTTAAAAAAACAGACACATTTAAATATAAATAGAGTCTACGGTAATCTTTTCGAATATAAATGAATAACGTGACAAAATGGAGTAGACGAAGATGATTTTAGAAACCTTCCCTTTCAGTTCGATTTTTTTCTTTTTGTAAGAAACGAAGTAAAAGCTACCGCGTAGAATACGTAATATGATTTATGAGAAAAAATTACGAGCTACTTATTCAGGACGGTATAATATGTTTGGGAAGTCTTTTCAATTTGCTGAGGTTTCATGCTGGAAAAATGTAATCTATATGGCCTACTATCTCAAGATATAAATGTTAAACAGGAGGTTGAAGGTCTAATATAGGCTATTATGAAAATTATGTGTTGCGTGAAATGAAGATTTTTTTTTCTTTTTTGTGGAATCACTATAAGAGGATGAATATCATCTTTGCAAAGTAATTCTATTGGAAATCATTTGATTAAGTATCCAGGAATGAAATGTCTTTGAAAGTCTTTTGATGTTACTACGAAAAGCCACAGAAAAAAATTAAATATAGGGGTAGGTTGGGTGGTATCGGTCACCTTAATTAGCTTTTTTTGTTATATATTTTTTTAAGATTGTCTGAAACTTTAATTAATTCAATAAAATAAAAGTTTAATATCTTGTTTTAACAAAACAAAATTTGTAACAATTTCAATTTTTGCAAAAGTGGAGGGTGGTAACGGACAAGAGTTAAATTCTGGAGGTTGGTATCGAACATAATTAAATATAGGCATAGTAAAGTGGTTATTAAATAGAACATTTTACCGGTTGACATATTTTAATAAGTTTATAAAGTTGTGCAAGAGTTTAAATGGTAATAAAAAAACTAGCAATGATAATTCAAACAAATAACAAAAGTAAAAAAGATCATCTTCAAGCTGATCACACTGTTCATGAGCCCACCCCTCACAAGAATAGCACTGGGTCCAATCTTCATCAAATTTTAATTTTTGTCTTACAGGTGTTTTTGTTTCCGCTATACCATAGATTTACGTTTTTTCTCTTCTTTGGCAAAATCCTGTTATTTTTTTTTCTCTTGTGCTGCAACTTCTTTCTTGCTGAGCTTGGATTCTTTTATGGCTTTCTTCTCTGCTGATTTAGCTTCCTTTTCAAGCTGCTTTTTGTAGGAAGTTGAAGTTAATATCTCACTTTTTTCACGACGACCCTCCCTTATCTTGTACTTAACACTTGAAGTGCTTGCCAAAGGTGAAATTTGATCAAGAACCATTTGAATGTTACGATTACTATTTTGAAGATCAGAAGTCGAAGGCTAATAGAGTAGGTCAATTTCATTGCTCTCCGAATGATGCTCTGGCTCAGCTGAGACCGAAGTCTGTGGCGTTTGAAGGGCAATTTCTCCGTTGTGATTTGTTGAGTTTCGATTGCTTGTTGGACGAATTTCGACTTGCCCCTATTTTTTATTACTCAGAGAAGCAGCGAAATCCAAGTCATTTAGTCAGTTAGAATATTTTTTCATCCAAACTCCACACGCATCATTATATGCGTTCTTGAAAGGCTTAATAATGGATCAATCAAGAGGTTGCATTTATTGCGACGTGTGTGAAGGTAGACTCAGCATGTGCACATTATTGTTTTTGGCGATAGAAGTTACATCTAATTCCTTGTGGCTGGAATGACCATCGACGATTACCAACACAGGATTTTTTTTTGTTGGGTTTACTCGATCTACAAATACTTTTAACCATTTAAGAAATCCCTCCGTGGTAATCCAGCCACTTGTTTGTCCATTAAATGTACTGCTAGCAGGTGCATCTTTCTTTAAGTCATTGTCGATTTTTACCCGATGCAAAACAAATAATGGGCTTATAAATTGGTCTTCAGCTGTATTGATACACAGCAAAACAGTGACATTCCTCCCTCGTTCAGCTGAAGTCAGTTTTCCAACTTGTTTTTGTATAAGCTGTATTTTGACAGCTGAAACCTGACAAACAAACACAGGCTTTAGCTGTCAAAATACAGCTAAAGCTTCACGGTCGATTCGTTCAAAAACCAGACCTGGAATATTTTGTCATTTTAGAATTCAAGACAAACGGATCAATTGTACGGTGCACGAGAGAGTGAGAGATAACTGTCCAGTCCTTATGATTTTTGACCATGACATGACACTGTAGTCTTTTTTTCTTCATGGCTGGGGTGAGCAGCGGCTTTAGTCATGGAGGTTATCTTTCTGTTAGAGCGATTAGTGTTAGTTGTTAAAGTTCGTATCTCTGTTGTTATTTTCTTTGGTGAGGTGTATTTTTGGCTTTTCCCATCATAAAAAAGCTTTTGTTTACGTCCGCACAAAGTGAGTTGTAAGCAGAGAATTAACAGCACTGACACAAAATGGCGTCTGAGTTGTCAAGATAATAAAATAGAAACAAACATATCAATATATTATGTAGCTTTAATTATAAACAATTTTTAAACAAATTGTTTGAATTTCGAATTTGGGTCTAATAATTTGGCCACCCACTGTATATTGTTGTCAATTTCAGAATGTACCATTCTAGTTTGTAAACTTTTCAGGCAACGAAATAGAAAAAAGGTCGGCCTACAGTTTCATCCTCTTATTCGACACAACCTACTTATATTTATTTTTAATGCTTTTACCCAAGACGAAACAACTTTTTCCTCGAACCAATTTCAACGACACACGGTTTAAATCTTAATACCTATACAGTGCAAAGATTGAGATTAAAAAAAATATTTTCTCTTTTTCTTTACTATAATACTTCAATATTAATCTAATCAATCGATGCAAAGAAAACAACTTCTTATAATACAATTACATTATCTTTTGAAACAATATCGTCATTATTTCTACAAAGGAAGCATCTCATTAACTTTATTTCATGCGGTAATCTAAACCACAATCTCCAACCTGGTGTTTTCCCTCCATTAATTTTCATTTTCTCCGACTTGAAGTCTAGACTTTGCTCGCATAAAAGCTATAGTATACCTCAGCTCTAATGTCCGTCGTATAACCATAATAACAACGCAGGAGACCATTCCGTTATTTACTTCCAGCATTAACGCTGACTTTTCACGATAATAATATAATGAAAACGTCGTTAATTTTGATTTCGTATCTCTAAACATTATAATAGCGCGAAAATGTTTGTTGATGTGTACGTTTACGTGCAAACGGTAAATTATCGATCCTTTTGCGGCAAGATATTCAATCTGGTTCAGTACATAATTTATAATTGACATCCAATTAGTTGCGGTGCGACAAGATTAAGTTAAGGTGATTTATAATCTTTGTGTATCACAAAAAAATCTGTCAAAATTCTGTATCAACTTTAGTAAATTGCTACGTTGTGCAGAGAATCATTTGTATAGGTTTTATTTTATATTTATCTATAATACATGGAAGTTACAAAAACTGTTATTCGAGTTTGTTCAGAGTTTTATTTTTTTTTTTTGATGGTCGACAAGACAAGAATTCTTGTCTTGTACTGAGAAAAAATTAAGAAATTTCAAGATCTTGAAATTTGTTGATGGGTTGGTCATCTATTGGTGTGAAGGGCTACTATGGCATTACAAGTCACTTTGCGGACGAAAATTGGAATATCCAGTCAATTGTTTTAGACTTAGTGCCTGCTGAGGGAAGCCATACAGGTGCATCTGTTGCGAACATTCTCTTTGAGGTGTTAAAATCTTATGATTTTCTGGACTGCATTGAAGGTGTGACAACTGATAATGTGACTGTGTTAACTTTACTTTAATTTTTAATTCTAAAAATAATCATTTTGTAAGCTTTCGCACACATATTGTAAACTTAGCTGTCCAGGATTTTATTAAAGTTGTTGAACCAAATCGAAACAGTTTAGACATCGAAAAGGATCTGGAGTATTTGGATAATGAGATCGAAGCAGAAAATGATATAAATGATACTGATTTCAATTTCAAATCTTCTGTAAATAAAAAAAAAATTAAAAACTCTGAGCAAATGCAACTTAAACTTAACAGTGCTTGCGAGGTCGTAAACTGTAAGATGACTATATCAAAATTAGATGTGCATGGCTACAAGATGGCATTCAATTTTCGAGATGCTAACACGGGGTTTAAATGTGAAAAATGCTTTAACTATAGGTATGTATTAATAGATTTTGTTCATAATTAAATTATCATTTAATATGTGCAAAAATATACAGGGTATTCCATTTTAAAAATGTATTTTTTTTTAATATCTCGAAAACGCGAAGTTCAATTGTTTTTTAAAGTTTATTACGCAAGCAATACTTCTACGCAAGCAATACTTCTCATTTTTGTTTGTTTCTTTTTTCTTTACTATCCCAATTAGTACTTAGTTAGTTCTGCAATTGCTTTCTTGTATTTGTGTTTAGATTTATGCGTGTGCTTATTTTGGCCAGGTTCAGAAGGAAGACCAGCTGTCTGCTGCAAGCAGCTGATTCTGAACCTTTTGGTACATCTATAATTTGGTACTATTGTATAAACTATTGTATTGTTTGAATTTACCAATAAACTGCTATTATTATTATTATTATTATCGTATTTGGAAGGAAAAACGCTACTACTTTGCTAATTTAACTGACATCGTAGCATCAATAATAACGAAGTTAGCAATAGTGCCGACTTCAATTTGAACACCCGGTATATTGCGATAACATCGAAAATCTAAATAATTGTAAGATATCAGATAAAGAATGGGTTCTGATCAGTAAATTTTGTCAGTAAATGAGAAACTTCAAAACACTTTCTTCAATCAACACTCCCATTGGTCGTAATTGGAATCAACTTACTTTTAGACAAACTAGAAATATGGGCTCGCATGAACTTGATTATAAAGTTGATAGTGACGCTACCGATGAGCAAATAATTTACTGCATTCAAGCTGCGAGAGATAAAATACTGAAACACTATAACAAAACAAACAACAACAATTCTGGATCCTCGAAGCATTTTCCTCTTCTTCATGGGGAAGCTTCTACAATCAGAGGCAGTTCCAAAATTTGAAGAAATATTTAATAAATTCGAGAATGATCTACAAAATCCGATACCAAAACCAGCACCAGCATTGAGTCTTAAAAAAGAAGATAACGAATTTGATTTAGATATTTTTGTTACCTATTTAAGAAAGCTAATAATGATAAGTCAGAATCTTGGAAGTATGAAATTGAAAAATATATTTAAATGAGTCTAGGACAGAAAATTCTGAGAATATACTTGAGAGATATACTCTGTACCTGCGGAAAGGCTATTTTCAAGAGCAGCTTTAACAATAACAAAGCCAAGAAATCGGCTAGGCATTGACTCCACGAGAAATTCATGGCTTATGAATTCCGATTTAAAAATGTGTTAAATTTGATATTTAAAATCTATAGTTTGCAACTTTAGTTTCAATAGGATTATCATTTATTATTTTGAATTAACATTTTTGTGATAATCGTTCTCGTAAAAAATGTGTTCAATAATTTAAAATATATGTTGTGTTAGCGTTTTCTTTGTTAATAAATAAATCGGGTCGATAGCCGCAGTGGTTAGGCGGCTGACTATTGTTGTGAGAGGACGATAGGCGCCGGGGTTCAATTCTCTGGAGGGACGGTGACATTTTTTCAGAGAGTTTAATCCCGGATCGGATTTAAATGATAATTTATTTTTAAACAAAATCTATTAATACATAGACACCCAAAAATTTACAAATAAATGAACTACAAGCATTTAAAAGAACCAGTTCAAGTTGAGAGTCAATGAATATCCGATTATTAGCAAGTAAAAGAAACATTTTATTATCATCGATCATCTAAGGCGAACAAAAAATCGTTAATACTTTGATGGCAATCATATTATAGTTTTTAACGGGGTCGATGGCCGCAGTGGTTAGGCGGCTGACTATTGTTGTGAGAGGACGATAGGCGCCGGGGTTCGATTCTCTGGAGGGACGGTGACATTTTTTCAGAGAGTTTAATCCCGGATCGACTTGCCATTCTCTGTTAGGAGCAAAGTGATTAACAGCGCGGCATCATAAAAAAGGCGATATGATGCTGTCACAAAGCCAATTGAACACAACATACACACAGAAAAACTACACCGCGAGAGTTGCAGTGATAACCAGACAAGCGATACAGCTTACGGAGTCACTGCAACTAAGCACCCACCACATTAAAAAAAAAAAAGATTTCATGGTTTCTTGACAAGAAATCTTGGTATTGATATAAAATTTGTCCTGCCTGTTGAAATCAAGACAAGACCTTGAAATTTTCAAGAACTTGGCGACCCCTAGATGTAAGATATAAGGCTTGTTCGTTTGCGTTGCTGGAAGTGCTCAATATCACTGTTGTCAATTTATTTGCTCACTTTCTCCTCTCAAACTGATATATTGCTGTTTCGCTCACTTGCTATTTTAGGCAAAGTTAGCAATTTAAACGAACAGGCCTATAGTTTCTATCTACCTTTGTTTTCATTTCAAAATTCACAATATTAAATGAAATAGACTCAAGCACAAATGAGATAGATTTTTTATTAACCGTAACTTCAGACTGTTATAAAAAAAAACTGTTATATATTTGATGAAATTATTGCATATATAATAAAACTAGCAATAGAGATTTCTTCGTAATTATTTTCTTCACTTTCTATTTCGACCACAAATTTATTGCGCGACAACATGAACATTTCCGGCTTCAGCTAAGAACGTCCTTAATAATTCTTGACCCAAATGAATATCTCTGTGGGGCGGTACGGATACTCTAGAATGGAAAAGTTAATTTAAAACATAGAAAAGCTCAACACCTTATCTAAATTGATAATCAACAATTCCGGACTATATAAATCCTTATCAATGTTAGTAGTATTTGACACAGTTCTTAATAATACAGAATATAAAACGTAGGTACTTGTGAAAAACATCAATAGCTTCCTGTAGTAAACGGATCCCATTTTTAGCATCCTCTTTTTCCATCAATTCTCCGGCCTCTTTTAATTGTTCTTCGCAATTCTTCAACCGTACGATATTCTCGGTTAAACACACGTTCTTTTTACATTTTGGACATTTAATTGTGTCGTTTTCAACTGGCAATACGAAGTAATAGGTACATCTCTGCGTCGGGCATCTAAATTTATTAAAATGTAACAATAACCTAATCAAATTTAAAAACAAAAATGAAATTTATCATACCTAACCTTTCTGGAAACATTATCCAAACCCTTATCTAAAGACGGCCAATTCTGAATGCAAGCTATACATTCACAAACGAACCAATACCTAGAAGAAAGCGATTTTTGCCGTTCAACCAAATTTCTACGTGTAAATACAGGACCGTAATTTTCCGGAATAATTTCGCCAGGATTTATCGGTCTTGTAGCCGTTAAAATGATGTTTTTACCTACAAAATATCTGTAGACAGCAATTAAATTTGCTCCTAATTTGACAAAAATTAATCACCTAGTAACTCCAGGATAACAACTATGGTTAAAATAGGAGGATGTAGGGTAAACAGCAACCCCGATATACCCAGCTTTAACTCCTTTAAATCTATGATTCGTCGAGCATTTGCTCTCATAGATTTCATGGGCGTTAAACTGCAATATTTGAAGATGTAATAAAAGGAGTTCGGCCACCTTTAATTCATCTTCGCTAGGGGTACAATCATCGTCTCGTCGATAAGGGAAATATCCGCATTTCTGCAAGCATCTCAGCAGGAAACAAGCCATTAAAGTCCTTTGAAAAAAATCTTCCGGTCTCCTCAATTCAGAATTGGTACATAACGAATACACCGGTTCCAAATCTTTATTTTCGTAGATTTTCAAAATTTTCTCTAGATTATTTTGGGTAATCATCCTCAACGCTGTATGGGCTAAAATACTCATACCAGAACCGATTAATAAATCCAAATATTTGCATTCGAAGCTATGGTAGGTCTTCACAGCGATATTTCTGCAATCGTTTCCGCAAAAGGCTATACTGCAACAAGTTGGGCACCCAACCGGAGCGATTAATCTAAATCAGAATACTATTTCGATTAAATTTATTAAAATATAAATGATGAAACTTAACCTGTCAAAACAATGATGGCAATGAGTTCCAAAACATTCAGGAAGGAGGCAGGCTGCGTATGGAGGCTCTACGGTGAGGACATCTCCGGTTTGAACAGCTTCTTGAGCTGCTACAAATCTACCTAAACCTTTCGCTTGTTTGATGCAAATTTTGCTGGAGGCATTCGGAAGTTTCGGATGACTTTTACCGGAAACTTTCGGTAAACTTTTCTTAAATTGGTTGGAATTTTGCTTGTAATCCTTCTCCATATCTTTCTTCAAATTTCGAAGAGCTCCTTCATTATTTTGCAGCAATTTTTCGGCAACCCCGAACGCCACTTTACTCCTTTCAACTTCCCCGACTGCTTTGTAGCACACGCCCATTTTCCAGAAAGCTTGCGCTTTATACGAATCAAAAATATTTTCTTTTAGGGCAGTTTGGATATCTGAAAGGGCGAAATTGTACTCATTCATTGTCGCGAAAACTTGAGAACGTCCCCAAAATCCTAAAGATAATGATTTCCCATCATCGACAGCTTTATTCTCACCTAAAATTAGTCGATTTTTATTTTTTTTTAAAACATAAATTAAACGTAAAAAAAACCTGTTGGTGGTGAACGTAATATGCTTTGGCTGTATAGAATTAGGGCTTTTTGTATTTCACCATTTTTTAAAGCCTGTTCCGCTAATCGTCGCCTACTTTGTGAAACATCAGCACTTTTTTGCCGGTATATCTCTTGAACACGTGATAAAGTATCGAAAACAACTGTTTTTAACTACAAAATTTAAATTTTTAATTTATATAAAATAAATATTTATAAAAACTCACCGGTTCATACTCGTAAACCTTTCTAATTCTCTCTTTATCGCTCTTTAAAGTGCCGAAAGTATTTTGGATCCAATCTTGGCCAACCTCCTCTTGAACATTCTCGACGAATTGCATAAAGAACCCTTTTTCGTTTGATTGTAACGTTTTTTCACTGCAAATCGCCGTGTACACTTTATCTTCGTATTTCCCCAACATTATTAATTAATAAAAAAAATCAAATTTAATCAAAATTTTAATCAAATAATTTTTTTAATCGTACCACATCAACAACGCTGTTTTATTTACTAGTAACTAGTACTACAGGTATTCTGAACTAAGAATATCTTCGCTATTAACACTCTGTTTTAAATTTAGAGCGATTCTAATTTTAATACAATCGAAAAAGATAGAGAATCAAATTTTTTTTCGTCCTGATTAAATATTTAAACGCCTAATTTTAATGCAGTTATTTTTAGCAAATATACAATTTTTTTTTGTATATTATTATATTTATAAATTCTGCTTTTAATTGATATATTACATAATTAAATTTAAAGTAGTACATAATATATATTTATGAATTATTAATATTTTTCAGCATAATAGTCGCACCGATATAATAGAAAAACGACTTAATTTATTTATATAAATTTAATAATAAGATTAAACTACAATATAAATATATTTCTTTATAATATATGCAGTGATTTTATTTTGGAAAAATTAAAAAATTATTAATAATTGTAATTAAAAAATTTTGACACTGCTAGCAGCGCCATCTTGATGTAATAACAAGTTTTAACTTTTGATCGTTATAAAGTCGGTCGCTATAATATAGCGGTTATCAAATTTAAAGAAGAGAACTGTAAATGTCAACCAGCTATCGCCATCTATACACGCAAAATTCATTTAAATCTGACGTTTTAACAGCTGAGATTCTAACCTATAAACATACAATTATAAAAATCACATGATTTTTTCTCCATTATGTTCTTCTACGAAATATTTTTATTAATTTTGTTCGATTAATCCGATTACCATAGAGAAAAATAATCATGTCGGAAGGGCAAGGTACCTCTGTGCAATTACTATTTAAAAATATGAGTAATTTCGAGTGCTTCGCTGAGGGCGTTTTGGATTACACAGCCAGGTATAATCATAATATGACGATCTCTTACGGTCCTGAAAATCTAACTGGAAAACCAGTCAAATATCCCGATTATGGTGATTGTGTAGACACGTACATGCTGGTAAGGTACTAATCTTATACGCCTCATCTTTAAAAACCATTTTCGAAACAGAGAAAATATGGTAGATGGTGGATCGATAGTGAGAATTCACAAAAGCATTATATGACTCAGGATATTGAGGAAATACCCAGTCAAGATTACATTACGTTAAGGTAAATTAAAAGTTTTAATATAATCTGTCATGTATTAAGAAACGTTGAAGATTTGAAGCTGCGGTTATCCCAACGGCTGTCGTAATATACGAAACGTACAATCCAGGTTCTGTAGTGAGAATCTGGGGTCGACATACCGGTGAGCAATGGATAATATTATGGGAAGGGAAGCCGGAAAAATGTCCGCAAACCTCCCGTAATTTCTCACCGCCAATCCGTCAAATCTCTGATTTAATCAAGTAAGTTTGGCGATTATATTTGAAAGTCGCATCATATGTAAATGTCATTAAAATTTTAGCGAGATACGTTTGGATTTAAACCACAGTTTATTGAATTATCAGACGGCTTTGGATGCTGTTTTATTAGCTGGGCGACAACCTACGTCGGAATTACAGAGAAAATTATTGTCGAGTCGTTTATTGACGATTCAAATGGATAAATCTATTAAAAACGAGTCAAATTTTGACGAGAATTTAATCGATAATGTTTTTACGACATTACCTGTAAGTAATATAATTATTTAATTGCGAAATCTAATCATAAACATTATTTTAATTGCAGTACGATGTTATTGTACATATTTTCAAATATTTAGATATAAAAACGTTGTGTCGATGTGCCCAAGTTAGTAAATTATGGTTAGCTGCTACGTTAGATCCAAGAATATATTCTCATTTAAGCCTAAAGGTTGGACGAATATGATAACGATATTTATTGACGAATTAAAAATAATTGCAGAATTTTCTAGCGTTATTGGCATAAAGTTGATAATCGATTACTTGAAATGTTCATGGAACGGTGTCGTGCTTTGAGAAAATTGGATTTATCATGGTGCGGAAACGATAATAAGATATCGGAAGAAGTTTTCGCAAGGTAAGAACTAATTTGACAAGTTAATATAATAATTATATAAATTTGCAGATTCCTTCAAAATTCATGTAAACATCTCACACATTTATCGTTGTGTCATAGTAAATTTATCACGAATACTTCGCTGAAGAATATCACACAGTACTGTAGGGATTTAACAGAGATACGATTACATGATTGTAATCTCGGTGAGAATAAGTCGCAATTTAAAGATTTGGCCGGATTAAATAAGCTGATAACGCTCGATTTGTACGCTAGTAGCATACATGATGATGAACTTATCTATATCCTGCAGAATACTCCTTATTTACAACATATTAATCTGGGTAAATTAGGAAAAAATCTTAACGATTGTGATTATTAATACTGATATATTTGTTATCGTTTCTTATATAGATATGTGTAGTAATTTGAAACGTCTCGATAGTATTACGGAGATTGTTAGTCAATATAATCGAAATCTTGTAACTTGGAGTTCGTGGAAGATCGAGAGGATGACAGCTATAGGTGTTCGAAATTTGGCAAAATGTAATCGATTACGTGAATTAGATTTAGGCTGGTGTTTTATTTCTAGTGATCCGGAAGATTGCCTCGAACATATTGCGCAAGGTTGTAAAGATTTAAGAAGGTATGACAGACTTGTTTGCATTGACAATTGACATTTCTTAGTTTTATCGGATGGGTTTCGTTTCAGATTGATTTTATCCAGATGGCGAGGGAGTTTGTGATCACCTCTTATTGCCAATAATAAGATCGTGCAAGCAGTTAACACAGCTCGATCTACTCGGTGTATATATTTCAGGAGATATTTGTGATATCGCTTTAGTATCATTGCCAAAATTACAATTATTGGATATTAGTTTCTGCGATGCTGTAAAACCGGAACAAGTATGCTTTGAAATGGTGTTCAATTGGCACAATAATATTAATTTTTTTTTGTGTGTGTGTGTAGGTGGCGGTATTTAAGGAGTATTATCCACACGTTGCTATCTACCACAGCCTAGAATTTGGTGTTTAGAATTAGTATTATTGACTAATTGATTTTAGATATTTTTTAGATCTAAGATATATAAAGTGATTTTTAAGAGTATTGTATTGTTATATTAAAATAAACTATGTAGAGTTTTGCGTTTTGCATTTATTTATAATTTTAAACGATATAGAATAATTTATTTTATCCCGATATTTTCATCTATGACTGTACACTAAAAAATTCGGACGTGTATGTTGGCTACTATACGCGAAAATAGCAAATTTGACAGTTCTCTAACGAATCGGATTTAATTCCTCATTTGGTGTTAATCTATTTCGTTTTTAATGTAGAACTGGTTTCGGACAATATTTTTGCGTTTTTAAATTTGATAGATTAGAAAAATTGATTTTAAAACAATTAATAGTTTTCTAAAATCAAAAGATTTTAATGGCGCCATCTATCTAAGACAAGCTGAAAATATGTTGATAAAGTAGAAAATTCAATAATATGATGATACTTATTATCAATAGATGGCACAACCTATCGTAAAATATCTAATTAATGTAAAATAGAAGTTTAATTTCGCATAAATCGAAAATTAAAAGATATGCATTCGATAAGAAAGCTTTTATAACAATAAAAAGAACTGTTTTCTAAATTAAAAAATAGATTCTAATTCAGATTCACGCAGAGAAAACCAGGCATACCTACACGTCCAAATCGCGTTGAAAATGCAAATAAGGATCCCTTTGGAAATATTCACATTCCCAGCTTTCTTTTTTGGAGTTTCTTTTCATTGTAAATTTGATTGTTAACGTGTTTTTATAAAATTATAACTCTGTCGAATATAAAAAAACAAAAATAAAACATTATCGATACTTAATGATGAGGACGATATATAAAAGGGGGGAAAAGCATAGGCGTGCAATAATTTGAATCGGAATTTATGCGAGATTCGCACCTTGCACGGTCTCCCTCATAAATCAGAGTTGAACAGAGGCGGCAGGTGGGCCAACTCTTAAACGACAATCGATTCCGGAAATGGAGATTTTTCCTTTCCTTTCCCAGTTTTCCCTCTCTCCTTTATAGCATTGATATATATCGGCAGGCTGTTCTCTTAAATTCACTTTCACTCGGTACAAGATAGATGGAAGATGGGGATGAGGAGGGCGTCGGTTTCTCCTGTTGGTTCGCGGGGGTTATTGCTATCTGAACGGGGGAATAGTAGGTGGACAGCTTTGCGTTGCACGGAATAGATGACAAACTTTGAATATTGAATTAGATTCGAGGATTGATTTAGGTGAAAAGTTTTTTTTTTCCACTCTCGCAAAGAAATGTTTTTTGTTATTCTATTGTGGTAATTGAATCTGTCATTCTTGACAGTTCAAAAACGTCATCTGTCAACATAAAATAGAGCACCAACGAATGTTTCATGTTAATTGCGCATTTTCACGTTTGTGGAATTCTTCAACATCCCACTATTAAAATGCGCCTCTTACGCTAATAATAATAAAAGAAAAGAGTGATTGCCGGGCGATAAATGGTCACCTAATAAAATAAAATTTACGACGGCGGCGGCTGAATAACTACAGCTCGTCTCTAAAAACCAAGGGAATATAATTCTATTTTTATTACGGCTTTTGTTACGACAAGAATCTTAATTTTTTCCCTGTAATAGTACATATAGTGCCGTGGCGACAAGAGGGTACTTTGTCGACTAAAAATAGGCGCTAAAAGATGCGGGGAACGTGACATTTTTCGAATATTTCCACTTCTATTTCCAGGGAGAAAATGAGGCGACAAATAAACATTTTTGTTCGGCCAGATATGTATAATATGTTGGTATATTCTTCAGTCTAAAATACATTTTCCCTAAAACGGAAAAACCTTCCCTTATAACACACGTCGACATCGACGATATTTCCAAATTCCATTTGTATAAAATACGAAATCAGATCTCCCAGTAGCGGCATCCTCTAAGAGTATTGCCGGGACGTGAGGTGAATCCGTCGAGAAACGAGTCCGCCTTTAATTTTTAATTCGGTAGTAGGCGCTCGCGAATTCCGGTAATTCTCAAAATTTTATTTGACGTTTATGTTCTAACAGCGCCATCTGTGGAGATCGGATACGATGCCGTACGAGATAAAGTATTCGCGAGATGTCAGCTGTCACGTTAAGATTCCGTTAAAACGCTTTTAAATTATTCATTCGCTTATACGCGGAGAGTGAGGTGAAGTTATTTTTAAGCTTTTACGACGAAACGCTTCTAATAAATCTCTTATTTATGTTGTTTATATTATTTTCATTTAAAATCGTTTAACTATAATTTAAATTGAATGAATGTTATTACTAAATCGTCACAAAAAATAGAGTCCTTTTTTATTTATCAGGTTGTCGTAGTGGTCGTAATTTAATACGAATCCATATATATTATATTATGTAATTCATAGCTTTGATATAATATTATATACTTATACTGGATGAGCAAATTCAGACGAAGTAGTTCTGCCGCACAATTTTCCTTAGGATGAAGCACTTAATGGTGGATTTTCTTTTAAGATGAAAACAAGATAAACTAAACAGAATTGCATCCATACGATCTTAAATTTTCTTTTAAATCTAAGTTTAAGAAGACATAATACGTGACATTCCCGTAAATCCTCATTAAATCTAAACATAAAAAGGTAGGAGACGAAGGAGTAGAATAAGTGGCCACAGTAAACCTCATTTCACATTCATACGCTGTCACCTCGACTGTGGCGTAAACAAAATCCGATCGCCCGCATTTTACCGGTATTTATACGTGCCGTCCCATGCTTCTACTTCTACCACTACACCTCTTCGTCTTCTTCTTCTTCTTATCCTACACTTCTTATTTGAGCGAAAACGTCAACTCTCTCTCTACTTATTCGGGCGGGGGCATCACCGCGCCGTGTCGACTTCGCCCAGGTTAACCAACTGCTGAAATATTCATGACGGGGGGGCTCGTGGTGATGGAGGAGCTCTGAAACTGGTCGTGGTAGTGTGCGAGAACGGATCGTGAAAGGAGAGTATAGAGATGCACGCGACATCTGCTGTAATACTTAGGAGTTAAAGTTGAAGCCGTGTATAGTACGGTTGGGGGAAGGAGGGTATTGTGTGTATTTTTACGAAGATTATGCGCTTTTTCAAGAAGGATTTGAAGGTTATTAATCATGTCGGCCGGGGATATTGGAGATTTTTTGTTTCATCCTGTTATTTTTTTTTTCCGTTGCGAAAGTTGTGTTAAACTTACTTATACAAAACTTGGCATGTATTATACACCTTTGTCTCGCTTACCTTGTAGCAGTTAAAATAAGGGATGGGAATTTTAAACAGTTACCGTCTTGGGACTCGCATGTAATTAACCCGGGACCCCCGGATAATGTTACCGGAGTCGTACAGTCCCGTTTAAAGTTCCGGTAAACGGCTTTACCGTGAATTTTACAACTCGAAATGGAGGGGAAAGTAATAACAACAGTAGAGATGTTCAAAAGACGTTTCTCGGTCACGCTCCTCGATTAAGTTTTCTTTTGAATTGCCACGACTTATCTACATTTAAATCGTCTAAGCTATTTTTTTTCAATCCTCCCGAACTTATATTTATTTCGCAGGAACACATTTTTTCCCTCTTACCACCCCTGACTGGTGAGAGGACAATAATATTGGCAAGGCCGTTACGCGCACATGATATAGTGGTGCACGCCATGGGGTTCTGATTGCTACCGACCCCTTCTCGCCCCCGTCCAAATGAACACGTTCATATTTTTTCGAGCAGCACATGCCGATGGCATGTGTTAACACTACACACGCACAAGGTCGTCAGACTTGCAGATTGTAGGAATCGTTTGGGTTAGATTGAAAGAATTATTGTATTACATAGGTATATAGTACGATCGAGTGAATCTGACCCCCGGAAAAATGTCATACACTTGTCATGTTTGACAACTGTGTACAGTCGCGTTTTGTGTAGAGTGATCTTTTACTTGTTTATCAAATCCACATTTTTATGATTTCAAACTTAATGTTTATTATGTTAATGTTAGTTTAGAATTTTTAAAGGCTGTATAAACGAAACACCCTGTATAAACGAAAATATTTTTTAGCTATCGCCCCCCCCCCCCCGAAAGCACTTTCATTTTAAAAGTTTTTTTATATCTACCTTCAACAGGTATTGAGATACCGACAGACACCGCACTATTGAAACACCCTGTATATCGCTCCCTTTCTCTAAAACAGAACATTATTTATTCTATCTATTTACTTTTAATTACCCGATACATTATAAAATGACGTCATTACGGAATAACAACAATATTGACTTAATGACCTTTTTAGTAACTTCCGGTTGACGTCACATTGACGTCACAATAACATTTTAACGACCTAAGGTCGACAAACTCGCTGAATAGCGGTTCAGTTGACCGTCGACAACGGTGGAGATAACATCTATAGAGACGGTTTTACTGAAATTTTGGGAATCGTTTCTCGTGAGATTACGAATGGAAGTTGTCGAAAGATGGGTTGTGTTGTTCTTTCTCGGTCGATATAAGGTAGAGGGTGGTTAATTTTCGAATCGAATTATTACTGGAGATGATGGTTGCTGTATAACAGTAGGAACTACCTAATATGAACGCTTGTTCGAACTCAAATTTTGCTTTGATGCAACGAGGTGTACGTTAGTGCGAGTTGTCCCTCTACAGCTCTTGTGTTCGTCAGATTCTCTCTCTTTGTGTTGACACTCGGATTCTGTCCGGGTGGGTGCTCTAATGGCATAGTTCCGCTGACGCCACATACCCTCGTGAGGGTCTATCAACTGATTAGAGAGGTTTGACGTTCGTGAGAGTCTCAAAAGGGACAGTCTCAATCTAATTTATATCCCGTTTGGATTAATTAATGGCTGTACTCGTAGAATGCCAAAACAAAGCGTTCATATTAGAACTGTTCTTACTGTTGATGGTTTGGTAGGTCGGTTGATATAGAAGGTTTGGGTATTGCATTGAAAGTTGGTCCACGTCTTGAGATAAGTGTTAAGCTATTTAAGTAGATCTTTGTCTTACTGTTGATGGTTTGGCAGGTCGGTTCCTATAGAAGATTTTATCGTGTTGACTACTGGTCGGAATGCTATATTTGCTATAATCTTCATAGAGGCGGTTTGGATTCATTTGGTATTAATCGTTTTTTGTATATCTATTACCGTCTTGCAAACGACCAGATATTTTGGCTGCAAACTGTGATCTGTCGGGGATGACAGCTACGTTTGTTTCGTCTACGTTCTTGCTGTTGATGCTTCAATAGACGAATCTCTACAAAAGATTCGAGCTTGCGACAAATTGTCAGCATCCTATGCTAATGTATTCTAATTTTAAATTATTTTCTTAAATGTAATAGTAAAATCTATCGATTTTAGCTTCATTGCAATGAAGTTAGCTAACGCCAGACAAATCGATAGATTCTACTAGATTTTTTTTCCAATTTAACGATAGGATCTACCTGATATGAACGCTAGTTCAAACTCAAAATTTTGTTTCGATGCAACGAGGTATACTTTAGTGCGAGTTGTATCTCTACACCTCTTGTATTCGTCAGATTCTCTCTTTTTGTGTTGACACTCGGATTCTGTCCGGGTGGGTGCTCTAATGGCATAGTTCCGCTGACGCCACATACCCTCGTGAGGGTCTATCAACCGATTAGAGAGGTTTGACGTTCGTGAGAGTCTCAAGAGGTCAGTCTCAATCTAATTTATATCTCGTTTGTTCATATTGGAACTGTTCCATCTATTGATGATTTTGTAGGTAATATTTTGTAGAAGATGTTAAGATAAATTGTCAGGATTGTATGTTAAATACACATTTTTTCAAAATTTTCGTAGTATTTTTTCGTAACCATAATACGAACTATACCTACAAAAAAAAAAACCAGCTTATGGTTAAAACGAACATGCCTTGTAAACAAACCGTTGCAAGGAATCGATTGTGAGCTTCCAACTCGAATGCGTTCAAATCCTATTGCACATTCCTCTAACGTAGAAGATATAAACGGTGTTTTGAATGTGTCATTTTTAAGCGATTTGACGTAGGTATCTAAATCTGAATTGTTTTTAAAAGGTTTGCAAACAATTTCGTGGAAATCGAAAGAGTGAAAACTATCAAAAGGTAGGATGCCAATGCGTGTTAATAATAACGCGAACGTACCCACTAGATGGCGCAAAACTTGGTTATGATTGACATACGTTATCTGACGCATCTATATTATATTTCATCTACGGTCACATCGTTGTTTTATTTGACATGATATGACTAATTTAAATATTTTCGCTCTCAATTTTTGTTTGGAAATGTACACAACAAATCGACGGAGTTGCTTGTGGAGTCACATCTCGTTGGTTGGATTAGATACTTTAAAATTATATTATTATGTAATACATCCTTTCGCCACTTAAATGAGTTGCTGCAACTGACGTCAACCGGGGGTAATATTTAATCGTGGTAGACGCCGTTGTATTGCTTATACACGCAGCGACATCTAGTATTTAGCGCGCTCACTCTGCCATTCATAATTTAATTATGAAGATAAAACGCGGGTGGCATCTGTCAGTTTTGATTTTTTTTTCTTTTTTTTTTTATAGCACGAGGGAGGGCGGTATTCAAATTTAATAAATATATTGTAGGAAGAAGATAAAATTAATTTCTATTCGATTTAATTTAATTAAAACGAAACTGTAATCGCTATTCGACTTTAAATTAAACGGCGATTTCTATATCAGAGTATGTCCAAAATTTATAGCCCGACGCTGAAAGATAAACTCGACTTTAAACGGATATTCGTTTCGGGGGGTGCGCGAAGAAAAAAAATTTATCAGACCTTTTCTTACGAAAAAAATAGGGGGATCCCGCTCGCTGGACGCTATAATGAGGAAGTGTCCACCCACGACTTCTTCCGTTATATAGAGAGAGGAGCCCACCAGTGCCAGACGTTTAGTGCCTATCTGTCTTCTAGATAGCGCCTCAGGTAATGGAAACAACTTCCCCCCTATTTCTAAGCAGATAAAGGTCGTTAAATTCGATTTATTTCAAATTGCCTTTCGGGAAAGGTCGATGTACACTGGACGGAAATCGCGAGGGAAGGGGTGAGAGAGACGATTTAAAATTGAGATATTTTTGTTTTATTTTTCGTTTCTCCTAATTGAAAGTGCGTCTGAACATATCAAATTCCGTTATTGTGTAAGTTTTGTAGTAGTAGTGTGTAGGGTGGTTCAACCCTTATCCGGGCCCGTGTCAGTCAAGTTAGCATCGTCCGTTTGTGACAGCCAGTTAGTCACGGCGGTTGGGTTACCTCCCATCGGAGTATACTACCGCACAGATGCGTCTCTCGCTATTTTCGAGATGTTTGTCGTACGATTCTGTCCGTCGGAATCTTCTTGTATATTTCAACATCGATTTGTCAAATTTGCGCTGAGAGAGATCAAAATATAGCGGGATAAAGATATACTCTTTTTTAGAAATTGTGCTCTTTTCATCTCCTAGCGTTTCCTCGATTGGGTTTATTTGGAATTTTTACGAAGGAAATCATCGTGAAAGCAGTATCTTCTAGTTGCTTTAATGATAAGAGATATGAAATTTGAATTAGACGTGTCCTGAGGAAATTCTCTACTCGAACAGATAAATATAAATGGAACGGGAATTAGACCGGAAAAATGAAGACGATGCAAAGGAAGAAACAACTTCTTTCTATAAACAAATCCTTATATTATTTATAATTTCCAAAGAATCCACATTTAATATTTAAACGTCAAACTCTAGTAATATCTAACCTTCAATGGTCAAATTTTATTATAGGTATTTGACATTTAAATGTCAAAAATTCGGTTCAAATTTGACGTTAAATTCGAGCCATATATCTAACGATTAAATAGTAATTGGTTATCCAAATGCTATAAAATTAATTAGTAATTGACATTACAACGTCAAATTTGTATCATATCTAACGTTCAAGTGTTCCAATTAAAATCAAACTATTTTGACATTTCAAATTTGGCAAATTTAAACGTCAAACAAACTCGAATTATATTTATAGTTCGTGACATTAAATGTCAAATTTTGTCATATTTGACATTTAAAAATCGTCAAACAAACTCTATTAAATATCTTAGACCTGCTTAGACCAGTTGAACGTGGTTAAAGAACTAGCGTATTATGACGAAAAGTGGAAGATATGTTAAATGTCATTATATTGTTTATAAATTATATTGTGATGAGTAATGATGTAATAACCAACGTTTTAATGACAACATTAGCCATATTTGACAATTTATACGTCAAATGTGTATCCTATTTGACGTTTAGACGTCAAACTCAAGTCACATCTGACGTTTAAACGTCAAATTTATGAATTTTCGATAGTAACGCAAATTATTTTCCGTTGCTTCATAATCTTACATCAGTTTCAACTCTAAATCAACTGTTTAAGAACAATAATACCACCCTTACCGTGCTCCTGTACATTCAAGGAGTGTGAGGGTGTTCATTCAGTAGTACCACCACTAGTATTCGCGACGAATAATATCGCCCCCTTTAATAATTTTCCTTTTTTTTGCATGCCGTTCTTTTTAATATGTGAATGGTGACGTGCCTGACATCCACATCCCTTCGTCTAGTTCGTGGCCCCCGGCACACTCAGAACCCTTTTTCAATCACACTATACTACAGATCTAACTCCTCCTCTATATGCTCTCCCTAGTCTAAAATACAAAAAAAAAAGAGGGTTCGGGGGGTGTATTATTCTTTTGTCTATAGCGCCGTCATCTTGTATGTTAAATTACTTTTTAATTTTGCATGCCGTCATCAAAGTATCCGGCGCGGCCTCGAGTGTAGCGAACGAAGATTAGAATTTATATTCTAGGCGTATTAAAATCTATAGTTTTTGTGTTTTTATGTTGCGGCAATTAACGCTTGATAGATAAATACGACATTTCCATATATTTCCAGGACAATTCGATATAAGCAAATGAACCTGAACACTCCCTCCCCAAAAAACCCCAATTTGGAAAACGTAACTAAAGCAGTACTGCATTACATCCTCTCTCTACATTTCCAGCTCGCACCGGCACTGAATTTCGCATGTTTTATGTCTTTTTCATACGCTATATAATATCCACTTTTTTGCATCGGCGATTTTACAATGTCCCATCGAAATTTATGCGAACACTGTGCTACACCTATATATACAGCTGGAAACGCAGCAGCATATACATACAGAGATACCGGATACAATTGTTTCCGATGTGCGGCGTTCAGTATTCTATTTTTTTTACGTCGTTTTAATTTAAAAAGATGTGATTTATCGACGCGGTATTTGACGCGAGCAATTATGTTTTTTTTTTCCCCCGTTTTGGTTGTATTTTTCGTTTTTGTTACGTTGTCGGAACTGTCTGCTATTGTATGCCGCTAAATCTGTACCTTTTAAAATGCAGTTCTGACCCGACCGTGTCAACTCAGTTGACACGTTTTGTTTTTAAACGAAATGAAATATCGCTGACGTATAATTCTGTGATATGTTAACAATTTTTTTGTCTGGTCATTTTTATTTCGACTTCATTCCTTCTCAAGTTATTTCTTGGTTCGTTAGTTGGTCGATAATTGCTTATCAAAAATTAAATTTGACGTTTAAACATCAGATATGGCGCGAGTTTGACGTTTAAACGTCAGATATGACACGAGTTTGACGTTTAAACGTCAGATATGGCCAAGATTGTCATTGAAAGGGTGTTATTACGGACAATTTGATATTTTAATGTAAAATCCGATGAAGTTTGGCATTCAAACGACCGATATAGCCTCATTTTATTGGTTAAATGTTAAATTCTGTGAAATAAAATAAAAATAAAAGAAACAAAATAAATAATTTTAGTTTTTCACATGGCAAATAAAAGTTTACAATTTAGATACGTTGTCATGGTCCTTGACCTGTGTTCCGTTGTGGCCTCTCTAAACCTTTATCTCTGTTACTTGTTTTCCCGTGCAGTTATGACTACTGAACATCTTATCGCGCAAACTACCACACCATCCTACTATTGTACACACACAGTACCACCCTAAAAAGATATTGGCGACAAATCGCGACACACAGTCAGCCGTTTGTACACACACTACAACAATAATGGTGACACACAGTCAGCCCTTTGTACGCAGAGTATAACACACACAGTCAGCCTTTTGTATACACAGTACAACAGTAATGGCAACACATAGTCAATTTGACGTTTAAAAGTCAGATATGACACGAGTTTGACGTTTAAACGTCAAATATGTCCGAGTTGACGTTTAAACGTCAGATATGGCCAAGATTGTCAATGAAAGGGTGTTATCACGGACAATTTGATATTTTAATGTAAAATCTGATGAAGTTTGGCATTCAAACGACCGATATAGCCTCATTTTATTGGTTAAATGTTAAATTCTGTGAAATAAAATAAAAATAAAAGAAACAAAATAAATAATTTTAGTTTTTCACATGGCAAATAAAAGTTTACAATTTAAATACGTTGTCATGGTCCTTGACCTGTGTTCCGTTGTTGCCTCTCTAAACCTTTATCTCTGTTACTTGTTTCCCGTGCAGTTATGACTACTGAACATCTTATCGTGCAAAAACCACCACACCATCCTACTATTGTACACACACAGTACCACCCTAAAAAGATATTGGCGACAAATCGCGACACACAGTCGGCCGTTTGTACATAAACAATAATGGTTACACACAGTCAATAACTTATTGGCGACACACATCAGCCTTTTGTAACACAGTACAACAGTAATTAATTCAATTTGACGTTTAAAAGTCAGATATGACACGAGTTTGACGTTTAAACGTCAAATATGTCCGAGTTGACGTTTAAACGTCAAAAGATTGTCATTGAAAGGGTATTATCACGGACAATTTGATATTTTAATGTAAAATCTGATGAAGTTTGGCTTCAAACGACCGATATAGCCTCATTTTATTGGTTAAATGTTAAATTCTGGAAAAAAATAAAAATAAAAGAAAAAAATAAATAATTTTAGTTTTTCACATGGCAAATAGTCGTTTACAATTTAGATACGTTGTCATGGTCCTTGACCTGTGTTCCGTTGTTGCCTCTCTAAACCTTTATCTCTGTTACTTGTTTCTGTCAGTTATGACTTCATCTTATCGTTCATCCTACTATTGTGCACATACAGTACCACCCTAAAAAATATTGGTGACACAGTCAGAATAAACAAATTTAGATTTAATTTACTCAATCAGTAAAGTTAATTCATAAACTATCAACAAAAGGATATTTATTATCACAGTTAAATAACCGGAGTTTACTTGGTTCTTTTTGACAATCGGACGAAAAGTAATAGAAAAATAATGTAAACATAGATGTCGTAACTAAGTAACTACAACAGTCTAATTTTCATTTAAATTAAATAAATAAACCTAACAATTCCTTCTCAAGTTATTTCTTGGTTCGTTAGTTGGTCGATAATTGCTTATCAAAAATTAAATTTGACGTTTAAACGTCAGATATGACAAGAGTTTGACGTTTAAACGTCAAATATGCCCGAGTTGACGTTTAAACGTCAGATATGGCCAAGATTGTCTTTGAAAGGGTGGTTATCACGGACATTTTGACATTTCAATGTAAAATCTGATGAAGTTTGGCATTCAAACGACCTCAGTTTATTGTTTAAACGTTAAATTCAGTTAATTTCGGCGTTTGAATTGATGGAGTTAGATCGTTGGTTAATTTTGGCTGTGCTTGGTTTGTGTGTGTGCTTGTTTGAGTTGAATTGATTTGTCACTCGATCTGGTCACAAACTTTTTTTACCAATTTATTCCAATCTTCCTTGCTATAACATCAACTTGTTTGCATATAGTTGCAGCAACATAGCGGACGAGAGTAAGAATGATATTTTAGAATATACCCGTTACAAACGTAAAAATAGCAGTTTACAGTTTAATAGCTGTCAGAAATAGTTTAACGTTTGCAAGAGAAATATATAAATTTTAATTAAATGAGTGTAAGCACCCTTTGCGCAAAATAAACCCTAATAAACGTTTCAATTTAAACCGAATATTGTCACATGTGTTTATTTCTACTGGCCTCTTAGTTAATTAACAGTTACTTTTAAAAGCTGTCACCGGGAGCTTTCGGAGTAGATTTAGAGCTTATATATATGTACATCTACAGATGTCGTGCGTGTCGTGTTCAATTAAAACAATGACGCTTATACTATACAGTGAAGAACAAAAAGAACCGAATGGGAAAGAATTGCACTCTCCCTGGCTAAACAGCGATTCGGGCGTGACTAAACTGTTCTTAAATCTTTTATAATTGGCTTGCAACATGTGCGAGTAATTTAACGGTACTATACATGGCTGAAATTAAGCTATTATTTATGGGTCAATTATAATTTTGTATCTATGAAACTATCTTTTTATTTTTTTTTAACACAAATGTTGTTTATTAAGAACATTATTCCAATAATGGTAATTGATTTGTTTTGTTCCCAGTGGGGAATCTTCTCTCTCTATAGAAATAAATATTGGAATGAATAAGTTATAAGATGGAAATATATACGTATTCGTTAAACGTCGATGCTGATTTATAAAGCAGATACAATTAAATTTTACGATTATTATCGTCGTAACGAAATTGGTTCCTTAATGGATATGATAGAGGGGGGTGATTCGGAAATATGATTCTTTTCGCGATTTAGATTTGCGAATAAGAAATAAATCACGCCACTTTCTACAACGTTGTTGTACTTAGTTTTAGTCGTAGCAGAGAACACCCTCGTCACGAATTATGTTGCGAAATTTCTCCATAAATAACCAAACGCGGCTGTCGCAGAAGCCCCGAGAACGACAAGTTGGGTGTTCTCTCCTCGCGAAACTCCCAAGAAACACGGACTATAGTATAGTTGCCGCTAAGAACCAGCAGAGACCACAGCATCTACCCTCCCGATTTATAGTTACAAGTGTTCGGAGCAAATGTTACAGACCTCGTTATTGGAGGTGAAGTTTGGCGGGGTGAACTATGTGATTTACGACTTGATCTAACCCGTAATAACTAATTTCCGTTTATATTTTTATCGGGTAGATGGCGGTAGTAAACTGTGGAAATTAAAGTTAGTGGAAATTAGTTAGGGGGAGTGGGAGAGATCTATTTATGCAGCTTATAAAGATTTCTTTTCAAACAAGATCATCCTATATATATCATTTTAATATTATATCATCTTTGAAGGAAAAGTTTGTTGTGCTTTTATACAGTTTCCTTTCATATATATTTAGATGGAACCAAGCTGGATTTTAAAGGAGATATTTTATTAATTTTTGAATGGTCGTAAGAGAGTGCATAGATGTCTTTTGCTTACGTTTAATACATACATATATATGATAGGATATATCTCGTTCTTTTTGTGCTAACTCTAAGTATTCCATTTTGAAATGGATGTCTCCTGAATGATAGTCTGTATACAATACATTAGGTAGGTACATTTGCTTAAGTAGAAAAGCTCCCTTTAGATACATGTATTTCAGTTGGAAAATATAACCTTTATGTTAAAAAGATGCACAGTTTCCTAGTTTGTTTTTTAAGGTAGTTGTCGCAGGATTAAATTTTGTATAATATATTTGAAATGAAAAGCATGTACAGGATGAACAAAGTCAACTGAAGGGTGAATCATCTAAAATTTTCAGTTGGGAACACTGAGTAATTGGCAGCAATCAACGCGAACTAACTTGCATAATAAATTGTTTTGACAGATTCTATAAAGGTTATGTATACTACGTCAATAATCTACAAAATGTTCCCACAGGGGTCGCTTCTCGGCCCTGAGTTGTTTTTAATTTTCATGTCTGACGTATCAAAGACTGCGGGCACTAAACTCGCCATGTATGCAGACGACACTGCAATCTACACGTCGTCTAGATCTGACGCCCTTGTCTGCACGAAGCTGCAAAGCGCAGTAGACGAATTCCTCTCTTGGTCTACCAAATGGCGATTAGCCATAAACCACGATAAGTGTGTAGCCATACGTTTTTCGAGGAAAAGATCTGCTCCTCCAGTAAATATCTTCGTAGAGGACGTTCGTCTGCCCTGGAGTTCCACCGTCAAATATCTCGGCATGACTCTAGACTCCAGGCTTACACTGAGACATCACTTTGCTGAGACAGCGGCCAAATATTTAACTGCGAGGTCAGCTGTGTCCCAGTTCCTATACAGCAAAAGCCAGCTCAGTCTAAAAATTAAGCTTTTAGTTTACACCATTTTTTTGAGGCCAATACTCACCTATGGATCCCTGGTCTGGTCTAGTGCTGCACTCTCCCATAGGAAAAGGTTTAACACCCTTCAAAATAAGACCCTGAGATACATAGTCAACGCGCCTTGGTACGTTCGCAATGTTCAGATCCATCAGGACTTGAATATTCCTACTCTTCTTCAGCACGCAGCAGCGTTGGCCGAGAAGACATTTGCTAGAGTTTCTCGTTCTGACAACCCCCTGGTAAGAGAACTGGCTCACCTCTATCCCGACAGATCCCCTCCTCAAGTGAGGGTTGCTCGGATTTCAACTACCACCGAAATGACCTAAGCCAACACATTGGCCGGAACTCTTTAGACTGATTTATTCTAGTCCGCTCTCTGTTTGTGTGAAGTCCCATATACATTTTTATCTTTACAATATTGAGCATGTTTTATTTATACTTCTTGTTTGTTTTAACCACTTTTAACTCCCTACGTTTCCTTTTTTAGTCTCAAATTTCTATTTTTTCTATTGACGACATAATATGTATAATCATTAGTAACAACCAACGGGGGATGGTCCCGTACTATTAGGAGGACTAAAGGGTTTAAGGGCTAAAGTCCAACCCTGGAAAGGAGATGGAAGACCTTCGTCGTCTACAAAATGACAGCAAACGAACAACCAAATGACAGAAAGCACATATTTGTTCAACGTAGCTAACTGTAGAATGTAAAAATCAAGCGAACCAGGGATTTTTATGCTATCACTACACTTCACTTGAGATTGCTCGCAGTATTATGAATTATTGTTGACATTGACAACATTTGTAAATATCGACATATTCTGACAGCTGTCAAAATTTATAAAAACACATAAAAATACACACAATGTTATTCTAACTCTACTTATGATCGAAATTGAGAGTGTGATGACATGTGATCTAACTCCTGAGTTCTACAGGTTTTTGTTGAAAGTTTACGGATAATAGTGGTCTCCAATTGCAACTTCCAACAACACTTAAGAATATGAATGTCTTAACTCCGTTGATAATAGGAGTTAGAACACTTTGTCTGAAGCTTATCATGTGTAAACGTAGAGTTAGAACAATGTTATTCTTTGCAGTTATTCAAAAATGGGCAGTTAGAACATTCTTATTTTGACATCTTTGTATATTTAGATGAGCACGTTTGTGTAAAAAAAAAATAAAGTGAAAATTAAGATAATAATGGTAGAACCAGAACAAAATGTCGGTGGTTGTTTCGAAATTGGTGGAGATGAAATTACTATTCATGAGGACCAGTAAGTTTAATCTGAAATAAAACATAAAATCTAAAAATATGTTTACATTATAGATTAAAGTAATTCAAAATTAAAGTAATGATGCTGATTTATCTTCACTATTAATACAGGAAGAGTGGTAGTGAATGAAACTCCAACCGAAGCAAAAACTAGTCTCACTGAAGAAACACAGGAAAACCTTGACAACCACGGAAATGGAGTGAGGTAGATAAGCAATTTTACCTTTGTCTCATCCACCTGGCAGTTTTTGAAGCATTGTTTGCTAATTTAGTGTTTTAGCCGCGAAAAGAAATTAACACGTAAAAGGAAGGAGGGATAAGAAAGACTGGAAAACAACTACACGCAAGAGATTACGACAAAGTGGGAAAGAATATATTGATAAAAAAATAACAAGCATAATAGTCGTGTTTTTGTATACAAGCAATGTATTAAGTGCCCATATCAATGTTCTAAATTAGTGAAGATGTTGCAAAAGCAGTATCTACATTCAGAATTTTGGAATTAGACATTCGAGTTTGCTGTGACTTTTATTTGAGGACTTTATGTATAAGTGGAAGAAGAGTGGCATATTTTCATTCTCGAAAGAAGACCGGCATAACGAATAGACCACAGAGAGACCAAAGAGGAATATTAACGTAGCAAAAGATATCAGAAGATCGTCGTCGTTTAGTTAAAGAACACATTAATTCCTTTCCGAGAGTTCCAGGACATTACTGTAGAAAAAATACACAAAACGAATACCTCGAATTTGGCCTAAATTTGTCTAAAATGTGTTAAAAATTGGCTGCACACGAAAATATTTAATGAGGATTTTAACATTGAATTTTACTTGCCCAAGAAAGATTAATGTGATCGACTTATGTAGTGAGTATGAAAACCAGAAGAAGCACAATAATTTGTCGGAAGCTCTTGAATAAAAATACATAATGCACATCAGTGAAAAGGAAGCAGCAAGGATAGAAAAGTCAAAAGATAAAGATGGTAATAATATGTTTCGACTTGCAACGAGTCTTAAATGTACCACAGAGTAACGTTTCAAAAGCGTATGATTTGCAAAAATTAAATGTTTTGAGCATGAATTAAGCAATCTCAGGAAGGACTGGAAATGACATTGCTTCTGCTCTGGTCCAAATACTTAAACAATTTGTTACACGTAATGACTCCATTCAAGAAGTAATAGTATGATCAGATGCTTGTGTACCTCAGAACAGAAATTCGCACATGAGTTCAGCAGACGAAGGAAATAATCTGCTGAAAATTGAAGAAAAATTTCAAGAGCCTGGCCACAGCTGTGTACAAGAAGTAGATTCAATCCAGAGAGCACTATAGGATAGATCTTTCTCAAGAGCCGATATAGTTAGTCGATTGGATTTAGTGAGCAAATTTCTGAAAGTTAGACCAAGAAATTTGTATGTAGTTTAGCAGATGAAACCATGCAGAAGAGTCAAGTTAAATATATCATTTATGAAAAAGGATCCAATATACCTACTAAAGAATTTCCATTAGAGAATTTCAGACTGTTATCATTTCAGCAAAATTACAAAAGCAGCTCAGAAATAAATCCACAGTCGAAGAGCTATTCTCGTTTCCAATTTCCAAATCTATAACTACAAGGAGATCCAATTCCCTCCAATCCATGTAGAGTTTTGGGAATCACTCTTTAATGAGAGTCTAAAGAAGACCACTGGATTATCTGATGGGACAGGCTTTGTTCTAACTCCAACATAATTAATTCAAAAACTCCACCAAAAACCTCCACAAAGTATAGGAAACTTTAAAATAACAGGTTACTGTACTAATGTTGAAGTAAGACTTCTTCAGATCGGTAATGAACAGGAAATTAGCAAAACTTGCAGGTTCCTAATTTTATTTTAGCTCCCCTGTAAAATTTGCAAACTATTGCAATTTTGAGTGTGGTAACAATAAAACGTTTTCTCCGACAGTGATAGAATCGTAAAAGCAATATTGTTCGTTCCCATTTTGACGCCTTTAATTATCAAAATATTCCTGACAGCTGTCAAATTATAAAAATAATCGTTTTCTACAGTTTTAACACTGGGAGATATGAAAAAGAGACCATGAAAGGATATCGTTCTAATTAATTCAACGAAGACATAATATCCAGTAAACTCTCCTCCTCGTTTCCAATCCCGACGATGGTTGATGATGTTAAATAATTCCAGAGCATATTATCCGGCGTGTGGAGCTGATTTCGGTCTCTCACGGAATTTCCAGTTTCTGGTCTAGAAATCACGGACAATCGGCCGATTTCAATAATAATTTATCAGCGAAGAGCCGGGCCCCCCGCATTAGTATAGTATTAATTCCTACCCCTTCTCCTCCACCCATATAATATGTATACATCGCAGCCGCCCGCCCAGATTCGGCTATTGTTAATGCATTGAACAACGTTACAATTCGTGGTGGATGGCGTTCTCCGACTGGCGACGACCGCTAATATATTTAGAATTGCCGCCAAAGTCGTATACCTATATAATATATAACGTTGACGCATCAACGGTTTAAAACTTTATGCGGTGCGGTTTAGAAGGATTTCCCTCTACGGTCGGACGGGTATTGTTTCCGATAAACCATTTTGCCGCTCCGTTATATTCCAGTATTATGTTTCGAATTGAAATGTAATGTAATATACATATATAAGGGTTTATGATTCCATTAAAAATTGAAACGGTAGGTACTCTCTCCGGTTTTGTTTATAAAAATTGCTCTTGTTTCGTCGAGATTCCCAGGTCACTAGAAAATCTGACGCGCTACCTACTAAGCTCGAAACAAGTCTTGTACACATTGTATATGTGTGTATGTATATGCATGTACTTGTTAGCTTCCTGCATACACCTGTTTATTATCATGTATATTCAGAACTAGTTCTTGCACGTCCTTAAGTGTAGCGTTAATGAAATTGCAAGCACGCAGGGACTACAAGAGATGGATGTATAAAACATCTTCCGCGAGAAAGAGGATACTCGACATTCGTAGCTTAACAAGCGAGGACTTGTTTTGTGTAACAATGAATGTAATAAAATAATGAGAGAGGAGTTCTATCTTTAAACATTAATAAAATCTAAGCATAAAACAACCAAGTTTAACTAATCTCTCGTTCACGTAAATTGTAAACAATAACGGACCTAAAATGGATATTTGAGGAACACTTACATTAATTTTTTTTGATTATTGTTATATGGCTCGATCTGATCCAATTGAGTCTACAGACATAAGTATAGCAATAATGGACTATGTCTCTGTGCATCAACAGCTTGCAACAAATCAAATATTTCTTTGTCTATTTTACATAGCAGGTGACAGTTTGGTATTCGCCCACTTGTAACCATAAACCAACCAAAGCCAATTGGATGGGATTAACAATTTAATTTTGGAATGACATCTGTCAAAAAAGTGACTGTCAACCGTGTATATTTTTTGCACCATTTAATAGGTATTTTATTTCTAATTCCGAATATGTATCACACTCTTTACTCTCTAAGCAGAACCAAGATTCTTCTTTTTTTTGTTGGTGTTTATTGTTGTAATTTTTGATTCTGTTATCTTGTTGTTGCTTGGGAGGGCATTTCTTACTTTCATCTTTTGGCATTTTTAGTACTGTTGAAGAGAATAAATGTGTAGTTACTTCTTGCGCGCTGCTTTTGCTGTTGATTGCTGCTTTTCGCTTTGCAGCGGCTGTATTGATTTCAGATATGTAATTAGCAAGCCCTTGAAAGAGGTATCTGGATCATCATTATCAAGAGAAGACTTCGTCTTGTTCACTTCTATTTCAGGTGATGTTCGTGAGATATCAGCAATCTTTTTTCTCAAATCATCATCATCGCTGCTTACAAAATCAGACCAATCATGAATACTGAAATCTGCTTGAGAAGATGACTCACTGGAAACATCAGAATGAGGCTTTTTTGACCTCTTTTGTCCACTTTTCTTCGAGGCAATTCCACTTGTGTTAGCACCGTTCTGGCTTTTCTTCTTATTACTAGTTGTGGAAGTTGATGGCACATTCACAACGACGTTTTCTATCAGCTATAAATTATTTTTTTCAACGTGTGTTATATGAGGTTTGGTCCATACCTCTGAATCCAGAGATTATGTTGGAAGGAGTCATGGCTTTCAACCAGACTTTGCTGAATATTTCACCAAACCTCATTTTGGTTAAAGGCTCTCCAGGTTGAATTACTAGCATATTTAAAACTTCTTGATCCCAAAAGGTGTCGAAACTTTTGAAGACTGCTTTGTCCAGGGGTTGTTGCTGAGAAGACAAAATAATGCAATGCCATAATTGTCTGCAGCTTCAACAGTACTGATATCCAGATGTGATTTTGCTCCATCGAATATTAACAGACTAGGTCCTGTACTTCGATACTTTGCAAAGTGCTAAAGCCAGGAAATAAAGGATTCATTTATCATGCTGCCTTTTTGTCACATCATTGCAGTTGACTCCGGTGGTAAATGGCTAGTCCATTCAGGTTTCAATCTTTTTCCTTTGAAAAGAATAACTGGTGGGATTGCTTGTCCTACAGCATGTCTACATCCTACAATGATAACATTTTCACCGCTGTTGAATGTACACGCTTAGTGCCTTTTCTTGTCAACAGAGTCTGTTGTTTGTGTATCATCAAGCGACAATCTTTCTCGTCCATGTTGGTTTATAAAATAATTCTAATTTAATGGGAGGGGTGACAATATTAGGAACATGGCAATAATTAGCTCATCTACTTTATATATAACCCGAAGGTAATAAAGTTACAGGTGGGCCAATACTAAACTGAATCACCTGGTATATTTGCTAAAGAAGATCGTGGATATTTTTAAATACAAGAATACCACATTTAACCTAACTGCAATCAGTATTCTCCCCTCCTTCTCCCTCCAATTTAAAGCAGGTTTAATGTCAAAAAAAGCTACATAAAATATCCATTAGATTTCCTTTATAGCGTTAGACAAATTTCAGTTATCCCACGAGAACAAACATATTTACCATGTAAATGGTGATGTCACGGTCATTTTTCTTAACAAAAAAAAAAAGCGAAAGCTGCTATATAGCGTATCATGCAATTCTAGTTGTATCACGAGTCGGAGAGATAAACTTGGACTGGTTCATTTACTTTTTCACTTTTAGAAATGAAATCACGTACAATACTTTATATAAGGACGTGTATTTTTTATCTCGAACATTTGGTCTTCCATTTTTTTTTGATTTAGTCGAATAGGAAAAAATTAAAATATAAAAAAATGACGATCTATAGTAGGGGTATATTATCCCCGAGCGGGGCACGTTCTAGATACGTGTCAAGTTCCTACAGGAGTGGATGGTTCTAAGCATCACGTTTCAATGCCCTGGGGTGATCGCATCACACAAACACACACTCCCAGACACTATCTGGACTAACCTCTAGCCGCATTATGATAGACATGTTTAATATTGAACGTCCTGCATTTCCTTGCAATGTGCAAGATGTGCTCGTGTGGACTGTCAGTCTTGTTTTCTGGCCTGCGGAGTGAAGGAGTCCCTTGCGAATTTACGAATTATGTTTTAGATATTGTCGGAGTGCAGTCGAGAAGTCAGTCGGTCTCGAGTTAGATACCTAACCGAGAGGGGGAAAAAATACATATTTTACGATCGTATTATACACGTTTAAAAATGTAATATAATGCGTGTTATTTGAATTATGAAAAATTTTATTCGAATATAAATCTTCCTCTTGATAACAACAAACATCTGATATTCCTAGCAGACCACCCTTATTCACCAGTTTTAGATTTATGTGCAGGACGTCTATGCATCGGGTCCTCTCTCATTCATGCTATCTATATACGTACTCGACAACGTCAAATCCGCATGAAGGATCGTCATCATCGTTCATCAACCGCGCGATATATGAGTCAGATTTTAAATCTAATCAGCTGTTATTGAATTCGTACGTACGAGTTGATTGCGTCGTATGGAGTGGTCGTGGCCGACGTGATTGGCGTTCTCTCTTTTCTAAATTGAAAATACCTGCTGCATATTACATTATAGTGCCGGTATTAAAAATGAATTTAGAGCTAATTTTATATGAACATTTTTCTATATATCGGTTTGTTTTACAAGTCTTTTTATGAAAATGATTCTATTTATGTTCAAAATAATCACCTCCTGCATCAGTGCCACTATTTTGTAACCGAAGTTTCTACAACGTAAAAACTTGAAGCCAGTCATCTTTTGCAATGCTCTCAAAACATAGATGAATTGCTTCTGAGTCTATCTTATCCTCCATCGTGAAACGTGGACCACGTGAATGTGTTTGTTTTAGATTAAGAAACAACGAGAAATCATACATGGCCATTATTTTTTTAATTTAATTTAATATCCAGGAAATTAACAGGGTTCTAGACCCAAAGAAAATTCCACGTAAAACATGATAAATTACAATACAAGAAGGACATCGGTCAAGGCCGAATTAACTTAAGAAAAAGTACAAAATTATAAAACTTACAAAAGCGATAGCAGTAAATAAAATGAAATTGTGGTATGATTGACAGTACACCTTAAAATAGAAAAAAAAAGAGGAAACAAAAACAAAAAACAGGAAAGCTTATCCTTGAAAAAAATGCAGACAGCGACAAAATCAAAAATATCTAAAATTTAAAAATGTTTTTTTGTACTGATTCAAGTCATATATCAGATTATTAACCACAAGCGTGTTGAAAAGGGTAATAATACATTTATGATCCTTAAAAGACTTAGTGATTCAACAAATAAATCCAAAGGTTTTAAAAATCCACGTGGTCTTGAAATGAAAAAATTATGCCGAGATCTTTGACAATAGAGACCTTCTCCACAGCGTTATTGCTGAGAGTATAATGAAATTCAACTTGTAATCGCTTCCTAGTGAATATTTTAGTGTAATTTATTGGAATTACAATAAATTTCAAATGTATTCAATTCAAATTGTAACTGTAAACTATCATTAAGCAAGAGCTGAAGACCTGACCAATGTAATTTATGTATAAATTAAAAAATGAGCGAACCGAGGTGAGATCCCTGGGGCACACCGGAGGTCACGTTTATGTAGTAAGATCTAAGCCCATTATTTTTGTGTTCAATGACTTTTACCTTATTTTAACATAAAAATTCAACTGTTTGCTGTGCACTGTGTGACGATGCATTATCGTGATGCAACATTAACCCGCCAATGTTAACTGACTCAAGAACTGCAGGTGAACATTTTGTGGGCTGGGCGTTTATTTTTCAGCTTTATTACTCTTGGCAACCCTTTGCTTTTTGGTTATGGTTGGTGTTGGTGCATCTTCGTGGATCCACACACGGCTCTCCCAGCGTGTAGGAATATCGTATGATTGGATGTAAGTTTCATCATACATACTATACATTTATTACATTGTTATCCATTTTTAATTTTACTTTATTAAATATTATTTTGAAAACAATTGTGTTTGAGAATCGTTGGAATCTCACGACCCAGCCTTCGAATTACATTTTTGCTGGAACTTCCGGCAAGTTTACAACCTACTAATTTTGATAGAATCGATGGTGGGATGGTGGTATTTAGAATTGTAATATTGCCAACTCTAACTTCTCTAGTTTCGTAGCATTTTATCATGTGCAACAATCCAATAGCCATCCAGAATTCAAAGTGTAGCAAGATAAGCATTGATAGATGGTAAGATAACATTTGGGGATTTCTCTTTTACTCTTTAACAAAACTTGACGGCATTTTCTTTGTTAAAACATTTAATTATCACTAAGAATGATAGCATAGGTTTTCTCGAAGATAAAACTGGATGTCTTTTAAAAAAGAGTCTCGGTCACTTCTCTTTTTCATCTAACTTTAACATTTGAATTATAATTATAATTAATCCAACTATTCAGTATATTTATCTTATAATTGTGTGTAGATAACTATCTTGCATTTCGATATGTTCGGCTCGAATCGATTCAGTTTACACCAATTACTTATATGACACAAATCCGTCTGAAGTGCAATACAATCCTCAATCGACTTTATATTAGTAACTAAATCATTGATGAACATCAGGAATAGTAAAGGTCCAAGATTAGATCCTTGAGGAACACCACTGCTGGAATTAAATACATTGAAGTGAAACCGTTATAGCCCACGGAAAATTGTCGTTGACTCAGATAAGACTCAATTGACTGATTCATTGAAGCCGAACTGATGCACTTTCCGTAATAAAATGTCATGGTCTACTCGATGAAATGCTTTGCTAAAGTCAATATAAATAACATCGACCTGACCTTGAGAATCTAGGACCTCGGTAGTACATATATTGGGTAAATATGCATAGATTTGTAACTGTCAATCGACTACCCACAAATCCATGTTGTTCTTGTACTATTAAATTCTTAATTTGAGGATATATAGATTGATAAAGTACCGATTCAAAAACTTTACCTACAGTTAAATTGCTTCAAATTTAAGAGTTCACAAAAGTTATGCAATGCTAACGTTATTCTACAATTTTTATCTAAACAAAATTTTGCTACATTAAAATCACCTATTACACAAATTTTGGAAAATATTCACTATTCAGTATATAATAAGTACAAAATCAAAAAATACGACACCATGTATTTAAAGTTGTAATTCTACCATTACATTGTGTATTCGCGAACTCGTTTTTAACATTACTTCCTCGCATTAGACCAACCTGGTTATCTCAACATTTACATACTTCTATATTGTATTCTGGTTAAAGCGAAAACGTTTATCGGAAACACGAACGAACTATTATATTCTTCCTAATAGACCCTGATAATACGGTTAGGAATATTCAGCATTCGTTTAATCGTACCTACCTAATACAGAATAAAGAGAGCTAATGCCACCCTACAAACTATCTACAATTATAGGTAGGTAGATATGTTTAATTTATAAAATAAATGAGCTCGATTGCGGTGACTCATTCTTATACTTGAATTAAACTATCCAATCATATTCGAGATCTAATTTGGAGATATTTTCAAAACTAGTATCCACCGTAAACTATAATTGGACCAACGTCCATCGCAATAAACTAGATTGCCTTCCTTTATCGCTATAGTCGTTATGATAATAGTGAAAACCCTGATAAGGCTAACCAACTATAAAAACGCAATAAATCTATATGGGGGGTGGTAATTTTATTTTTATAAAACGCAACCCTATTCCGATCATTAACTTCAAAATTTCAAACACTAACCCCCTATTCTAAATACTAGAAAGCCATCAACCATACTCAACCATACATCCGATAATAATAAAATTGAAGAAGGCCGTGGTCGTCCGAAACGCGTAACGGTTGAACGTCGTTCGGACTGGCAAAGCGCACCGACGATAAATAAAATCTAGACGTCGTTTGTCGCAGATATCACATCGTGAAGTCTTTGATTTTACACCATCAATCCGGATGCGTAGTATGCGAAAGTCGCGTGTTAGGTCACGTGTCTCGGTCTTTTACACCAGCATCGCTCCACTAGAGATGGGAATGAGTCATACGCGTAGAAAACTCCCCCTCCCTCCACCTCCCCCGTTTGCATACATATAATTAATCGATATAGAAAGGAATTGGGGATTATATTATATACAGAGTGTTCAAATTTATGTTTTTGCAACCAATCAACCAGTGTTTTCAGTTTAAATTGTGTTGTGTAGCATTGCAGCAAATCTACGAATATCGACTGACGCCCTTGAGTGAAATCTTGTAAAACTTTATACGAACGATGCAATTCGCAATCAGCGAGTTCTTGGCCTCTTACGTAGTTTAGTCCACAGGCAGCTCGTGTGTAACGAGAGAAAGGACCAACTGTGATCACCCAACACACACCCCTCAGGCGTTGTATTCGACTTGAATAACAATCGCTACGCGGGGGGATTGTTGTTCTTTACTAGCTTCGTTCTTTTGTAGTTTCCTAAACGAATCAGCGTTTCCAGAACTACAAAGAAATAAAACTCGTAGAAAAAAAAATCTCTAATATTTAACGTTTTCGTTTTAAAAGAATTTAATTCTATCTATTGTTATAATGATAAACAGGAAATTAAAGGTGGGAATAGCGTAAACAGAATCTTGTTTACGTTTTAGAATGGAATGAAGCGGCAAATCCTTCTAACGTTAACAACAACCAAACACGAAAAAAAAGCGTAGCTGCGATAGAATAAAACGTTAATCCCTGATTTTCTGTTGTCTGGCTTTCGAAAAGCTACTGAAAACATCCAATATACTCCATTAGTTTAATTAAAGATAACAGCGTGAAGTACACGCGAATAACCGTTGTTGTCTACACCAATTTTTAAGTGTGTAGTCATCGCAGGATTAAAAAAAATGTGTACCACAAAAACGATTGTTACAAAAACAACAATACACACAAAATCTTATAGAACTACTGTCTTAATTCTTGCAGTAACATTCTAGGCAGTATTATTAACTTTGAATCATTTTAATCATTTTGTTTAAAACAGTTTGGAATTGTGCAGAATTTGTTGAATGAATTTGTCAACTTTGACTTTAACTTTAGTTGTTTACCTATAAGAAGAAATAATCGATGTTAGGTACTGCAGGAAACGCATACATAGATAAAGTTCCACAAATATCAACCTTTTTTAATCGGAGGTAAAGACAGGAGGAAGTATCAAGTGTTATCATTGTTCATCATCATCCATAGATAGAAGAGATTTTTTCAACACTGACAAACTTTTAATAATTCTAATTATAATCAGTTATTATAATGTCAACTGCTTTCTGTTTGGAACAAAACCTGCATGTTCTATTTTTTCAAGGACTAGGAGAAGGACAATATGCCCACTGTTGACCAGGCAACACAAAATCGCGTAGGAGGCTGCAAATCATTTACCATCTCTAACGAGTTCAGATTCACTCTACATCATTCTGATAGAGTAGAGTTTTAGTGTGGAGGAGGCGTGGAGAACGGTCTATCTATCTATCTATTCAGTTAGGGTTGGACACCTATAGTCCAGGTGCTTGAGCTGGGTGCTCTTTGTACCATCCCTATTGATGCCCTCATTTCCAGTTGAGAAGTTTACTGTCCTCTATAAAGTCCAGTAACTTGCCCACTGGAAACTTGAGTATCCTTGAAGGCTCCAGTAAAACATTTCCGAAACGTTTCTGCCTCAGAGAGTTCCTTCAATTCATCACATGTGCAGATTACATGTAAACTTGTTTCCTCCTGTAACTCGCATCTCCTGCACCAGGGTTCGCTCACTCGATCCGTGTTGCGTAGATGCTTCCTTAAGGGACAGTGTCCAGTTATCAACCCAATGATGGTCTTAACTTGTTTTTTATTGCGTCTAATTAGACTTTCAGAGAACTTGGCGTCCCCGTCCCCTATTAGCGCTTTAATATGGAGTTGACCCTCAGTCGACCTCCATTTTCTTATTCTTTCTTTATCTAACCAAGACCAAATCGCCCTTGTAGTAGAATCCCTCGTGATTCCACATACGGGTCCTGGTCCTATGAAGTATTTCCTAGAACCCTCCTTGGCTAGTTCATCGGCTATTATATTGCCTCTAATATCCTCATGTCCGGGCACCCAGATCAAAGATACCTTATTGTCTTGTGCCAGTTTATTGAGGTGCTGTTTACAGTCTTTAACCAGTTTTGACCTAGTAAGAGGATGTTTATTTTTCTCTTCGTGCAGCCTCCTATTGCAATCAGTTCTGCGCAGGCTGCAATAGCGAATACTTCTGCCTGGAAAACCGTTGCATGCTCTCCCAAGCTTAAAGATATCCTATGTCTTGGGCTCAGACCATAAATGGCGGCTCCTGTGCCCTTACGGGATTTGGATCCGTCCGTGAACCAGTTATCTCTGGCTGATCGGTATTGAGATTTTCAGCTTTTCCATTGTTGGTGGTTGGCATCTGCAACAAAAACCCGTCCAGTACCATACCCGTAGTGTCAGTGTGCCCTGCTATCCCAATATTGGGGTACCACGCTTTATTGGCTTTCAGTTTAAGGATCGCAGCCATAGCCTCCGCCTTTACGTACAGCTCCAGCGGAGGGAGGGCCACAATGGTCTAGAATCCATCCAAATGTTCTACTAGTTAGTAAGATGGAGCCCCTGCACATTATGCTCGTGCGGTGAAGCAACATTTGGATGAAAGGTTTCCTGGGAGTTGGATTGGTCACGGTAGTCACATTGGTTGGCCTCCTAGGTCTGCAGACCTCACGTCACACGATTATTATTTATGGAACTGCTTAAAAAAATGAAGTGTACCAAGTAAAAGTGGACACTCGTGATGCACTAATTCAACGGATTACGAATATGAAACGTCAACCTGACGCAATCAGGAACGGAACCAACGCCCTTGGCAGACGATGTAGAAAATGTTTAGAAATGAATGACGGTATTTTTTGAAAATATATTATAAAGAACCATAATACCAATAGAACTTTAATGCATGAAATTTTCTTTATTTTATTACGCTAGAACTCGACAACAAATAAAAATCGGATAACAACATTTGGTTTTTTTTTGCATTATTTTCACCTGTAGAATACAATCCTAGAGTTTGGTCGATTCCTCACGACTCACCCTGTATATACGAGTACATATATCGTCTAAAAACGATGCTCTGGGTCTTTTGATGTGTCCAAAGATCTATAGACGATGTTTACGAGTGGTCGATAAATGCTAATAAGTGTGTAGCTATCAGATTCTCCAGGAAATGTAATGCTCCTCCAACGAGGAAGAAACCAACGTGAAATACCTCGGTCTGACCTTTGACAAAAGGCAAACGTTAAGACCACATTTTTCAATCGTTGTGCGCGTGAGGTCCTGGTTCCTCTTCATGCCGGAAAAGCTCCCTCCCTCCCCCCTCTTGAGCTTAAGTATCAAGTTCTTGATATACAAGGTGTTTTCCCGACCTATTCTAATTTACGGTGTCCTGACCTGGTCCAGTGCCAGCAAATCTTAAGTCACGAGACTCAATCCGTCCTCAATAGTCGCAGCGCCACAGAAGTGCTTTCCAGGATATTAAAAAAGAATTAGCGTCCAACAAAGTTACCTTTAAAGAGACCAAAAACAAAGAGACAAAACAATCAATTCTTTGTTCTTGGACATTTTTGTCAATGTATATTTATAATATTATTTGACATATATTAAACGTCAATGTCAACATAATTCTGGTGTTCTAGAATAAATTGATTTTTAGTCGAAGAAGGAGGTGGGCGATAACGAACTGGCGAGCTAACGTTTCGGAATCTCGCTTTATTAAACTGATCTGCATTCGGATCCAATCAAGGTTATGTAGGTTTGTAGTGAGGAAAGGCAGTGCCCGGGGACGGATTCGACGTTTGAAATTCGACTGTCCTCGACGAGCGCACAGTCAATATTGGCTCCATCAGAGACGTAGACCAAAAGCACACATACATATATTATGTATACCTACAAAGCTATAGGATGGTACATGCATACGTAGATGCATACTACATAGTATAGTTGAAATGTAAATATCTCGTAATCATTATAGCATTAAATCATACACAAAAGGGAACTCCACAACTCCCTCTTCGCTGCTGATACACATAAGAAATTCCCGAATGTCCTATAAATCAATACATGCTGCAATCAATGATGGTCTCCGAAGGATACGACGTGATTATTGTCGCTATATACAATTGTTGTACAGTAAGTTGGGTATGGTGAGACAGTCAGTGAACGACACACTGGCCCAGTGACTAGGGTAATGACTACAATCGTCAAGAGGGTGATATCCTACAAAGAGGTATCCGATAACATTGCAAGTTTAAGCCGGGGTATTAAACGACGACTCAATGTTATTTATTTTTAGGGTGGCTTTGTCTGTTCAGACTAAGGGAATAAGTATAATCGTATTTCAAATATTTGAGGATAAAATCGATCCTGTTAATCTTAAGAAGATAGTAATACCTACTTTGAAGTAGACAATTTAATAAATTAAAAACTTTAGTTAGTAAATCTTTCTGTCTTCTTCTCCCAAGAACTGCCTCTAACACAAACCACTTCGATGACAAACAAATAAGCTGCCAACACAAGGGACACAAAAACTATTGTCGTGGTGTAAACAATAATCTCACCAAATCAGGTTTTAATATTTGAAGAGCGTGTTGTAAGATTCAAAATTCAAGGAGCACACTTGTTCGGTAAAGTAACCGAACCATCAAACTGTATCCCAAGTATTATTAAAACGTTCCTGATTGAATATTTAGCTATTTACATATATGCTTTTTAATATAAACGTGTCGAATGTGTTGAAGAAAGTTTATATTATGGGAAAACCGAAATTGCATTGTATACTAATTGCAACTAAAAAACCACCGACATTCCTGTCGTATGCATTTTTGCATTTTAAAGGCTGTATAAACGAAACACCCTGTATAAACGAAATCAATTTTAAGCTATTGCCCCCTTTAAGAACGAACTTCTTTCTCTTTAAAAGTTTTAAAAGTCAGATTCTCTCTCTTTGTGTTGACACTCGGATTCTGTCCGGGTGGGTGCTCTAATGGCATAGTTCCGCTGACGCCAGATACCCTCGTGAGGGTCTATCAAACGATTAGAGAGGTTTGACGTCCGTGAGAGTCTCAATAGGGACAGCCTCAATCTAATTTATATCCCGTTTGGATTAAATAATGGCTGTGGAATGCCAAAAAAAGCGTTCATATTAGAACTGTTCTTACTGTTGATGGTTTGGTAAGTCGGTTGATATCGAAGGTTTGGGTATTGCATTGAAAGTTGGTCCACGTCTTGAGATAAGTGTTAAGCTACTTAAGTAGATCTCTGTCTTACTGTAGATGGTTTAGCAGATCGGTTCCTATAGAAGATTTCATCGTGTTGCCTACTGGTCGGAATGGTATGTTTGCTTTAATCTACATAGAGGTGCTTTGGATTCTTTTGGTATTAATCGTTTTTTGTATATCTACTACCGTCTTGCAAACGACCAGATATTTTGGCTGCATACTGTGATTTGTCGGGGATGACAGCTACGTTTGTTTCGTCTACGTTCTTGCTGTTGATGCTTCAATAGATGAATCTCTACAAAAGATTCGAGGTTACGACAAATTGTCAGCATCCTATGCTAATGTATTTTAATTTTAAATTATTTTTTTTATGTAATAGTAGAATCTATCGATTTTAGCTTCATTACAATGAAGTTAGCTAACTCCAGACAAATCGATAGATTCTACTAAATTTTTTTATCCAATTTAACAATAGGATCTACCTGACATGAACGCTAGTTCAAACTCAAATTTTATTTCGATGCAACGAGGTATACTTTAGTGCGAGCTGTACCTCTACACCTCTTGTATTCGTCAGAGTCTCTCTTTTTGTGTTGACATTCGGATTCTGTCCGGGTGGGTGCTCTAATGGCATAGTTCCGCTGACGCCACATACCCTCGTGAAGGTCTATCAACCGATTAGAGATGTTTGACGTCCGAGAGAGTCTCAAGAGGTCAGTCTCAATCTAATTTATATCTCGTTTGGATTAATTAATGGCTGTAGAAAGTTAAAAAATGCGTTCATATTAGAACTGTTCCGACTGTTGATGATTTTGTAGGTGATATTTTGTAGAAAATGTTACAAATTGTTAGGATTGTATGTATGATGTGCATTTAAATATTATAATATTTCAAAATTTTCGTAGTATTTTTTCGTAAAGATAATACGAAGTATACAAAAAAGAAACAGCTTACTGTTAAAATGAACATGAGGTCTCTCATCGTAATATTTGTTGTAGAACGCTACAGGCCCTGCGACTCTTTGAAATAAAGTATTGAACACAATGTATTTCTCTATCTAGTCGTGTCCGTATATCTTTGTAGGTCACTGTACTGTTGTTGGCTTGTCGAAACTCTTCGCTTCTGCGTTCGCCCTTTCTAGCGGAATTAGATGTAATGAGCACCGTATAAGATAGAGATGGATGCCAACATTCAGTTTAAGCGTTAACTTAGCTAATAACGTCGTCGTCCAACTTTGCAATTAGGTAATTTAAACAAGGCATGCATTAGAGGAATTTATCGATGATGGATTGCCCTGTTTGCCCGCTTATATTTCTATGTATTATACGTATGAAGAGAGGAACGGATTATAAACTCGGCCACCCTTGAAAATTTAGGGTCTATACTTTATATATATATATATATATATTTGGTCTGACGTCATTGTCCCTAGCGACCGTAAGAAATGTAGCGGGTGTGGGGTGCCACCCTAAAAAAAAAAAAATCGGGAACGCGTTAACCCACATGTATACTGACCTTATTTTTGCGCAAAAATAATGACCTAGCAGTGTTACAACCCCGTCGTCGCCCAGTAACAATAGCTCATTATTATTGCTTACGGTCCACGGATACAATGATGGTTATTGAGCCTTTTGTGCAGCTGTCCGATGACGTAATCTTTCTGTTCTCTCTTGTATTTTTTTTTGTGCGAGTAATAATGTGTCGTTCCGAACTTGTTTCTATACATCGATGGTTTTAATTATGTTGTGCGGGGTGGCGAAGTTGTTCTATCCACCAAATAAAGATACGATATTTAAATTAGAACGTCCTAATTTAATATTTGCTCCCTTTACATCCTACTTAATAGAAAATTAATTGCACGTGAAATACAAGAGTATGATTCATAAAGCTACAAACATCTATCTTTGTCTGTGCATTCGCTTTCGTCGGTAGTGCGTACAAGCTCAATTTAGGATGTAATTGCTGCAATTTTAATTCATTTTCGATTTAATTCGAAAGCAAATTCGTCTCTTGCATGGCTCCGGTTCGATTCTAATCTTCTGTTTATTAAGCTCTAGTCTATTGACTTCGGTTCTTCATCAACAAATCACGTAAAATATCTGAACAGGTTAGAAATTTGAGGAACAGTTTAGACGCATGGGCAATAGTTGCTAAAGTAGTCTCAAACTAAACAGAAGGTCATATAAAGAATAGTTAACAAAGTATCAGGAAAGCATACTAAAACCTCGTGTTGACACTCGGATTATGTCCGGTTGGGTGCTCTAATGGTATAGTTCCGCTGACGCCACATACCTTCGTAATGGTCCATCAACCAATTAGAGAGGTTTGATCTGAATCTAATTTATATCCTGTTTGGATTAAATAATGGCTGTAGAATGCCAAAACAAAGCGTTCATATTTGAACTGTTCTTAGTGTTGATGGTTTGGTAGGTCGGTTGCTATAGAAGGTTTGGGTATTGCGTTAAATGAAGGAACTATCTAATAGGAACGCTGGTTCGAACTCAAATTTTGCTTTGATGCAACGAGGTGTACGTTAGTGCGAGTTGTCCCTCTACAGCTCTTGTGTTCGTCAGATTCTCTCTCTTTGTTTTGACACTCAGATTATGTCCGGATGGGTGCTCTAATGGCATAGTTCCGCTGACACCACATACCTTCGTGAGGGTCTATCAAGCTTTTAGAGAGGTTTGACGTCCGTGAGAGTCTCAAAAGGGACAGTCTCAATCTAATTTATATCCCGTTTAGATTAATTAATGGGCCCACAATGCGGCACAATTCGGTGTTTGTCTATTTAAGCACACCAAAGCTGTATATCAACACCGAGGTGGCATAAGCTGACGTTGCCCTCGATATAAGTTTCTAGATGATAATTGTGCTTTCAGCAGCCTTCGCAATCTTGTGAAGTACTCCTTCGTCAGTTCGTTTTTTGCTCTTCTGTGATCTATTCCTCGCGCTCGATTATATCCCAGATATTTATAGAGTTCGTCCCGGTCCATCCCTTTGATTGTTTCCTCGTTGTCTTTGTCGTTAAGGTCCACACTTTGTATCCACTTCCCTTTTTGCATAGCATTCATTCGGCATTTTACAAGTCCAAAGTTCATTCGGATGTCTTTACTGAAATTGTCGGTACAGTTGAGAAGCGCTATCAGGCTCTTATGATCATCTGCATATTTGGCTTTCGTTTATACTTAACATGTAACCTCTTTTCATCGCATCAAGCGGTATAATCAGGGATTTGAGCGCCAAGCAAAACCACAACGCTAAGGGCGTGTCATTGGAATATATGTACCTCTGTTGATCTACACTTTATCAATTTCTGTTGTGGCATTGTTGATCTTAAGCTTGTGGTTGGTTTACCAGCAGCTAATTGATTATTCCAAGAATCCGCATAAACCTGGCTCAATTTGCTGTATTTTTAAAGTTTCTATTAGCCATGAGTGAGGAATGCTATCTAAGGCCTTCCGGTAATCTATATAGACGACATGTAGTGATCTTTTGTTTCTCTTGACATCTTCCATTATGATTGAGTCAATAAGGAGTTGTTCTTTACATCCTCTGGAATTCTTACAACAGCCTTTCTGTTCCTCGTCGAGAAGCTTATTTTCTTCTAAGAAGGGATAGATTTTTTCTGCTATTATTGACGTAAGGATCTTATACGGGGTGTCTCTAAAAGGTGCGGAAAAAACGCTACCAGACATTTCTGAGGGCAAAATATGGCGATCTAACCCAATTTATCTCAGTGATAGAGTGTCAAAAGTTCAATTTGGTTTTAGTTTTTTATCAATAATTTCTGTAATAATTGGTATATTGTCACAATATTTGGATAGAGGGGAGGGCAGAGGGAGAGGGTTCGTTCTGAAGATGAATTAAGGGGACGTATTCAAACTGGAATTGACACTTTGAGAAATGGTGAGGAGATGCTCCAGAGAGTTCAGTTTAATTTTTGACGACGTATTAATCTTTGTACACACGAAAACGGAGGCCATTTTGAACATTTGTTGAAAGCATTTAATTAACTGTTTTTGTTCATAACTCTCTTGTTCACTCTTTTTGTTCGAAAATAAAATCACATTTACTGCTTTTGGGATGTAAGTGGTATTCTTGTGGCAATTCAATGCAGTGATACATCCACTTTTGGACTGAGGTAAGTTGGGTTAGATCGCCATATTTTGCCCTCAGAACTGAATTTCTGAATCATAAACGGCTGCTCCAATCAACTCCTTCCAGGCATACCTTTTCTAGGTAAAAAATATTGGAGAATAAGAATTTTTATTTAAAGGTTAAATACAGTGTGTCTCAAAAAAGTTATTACGTTTTAATTGGATACAATATGCCGCAGGTGGCGCCCCCTACATTTTGCGATAAAAATGACAGCAGATTTAAATTTTTTACCCCACGAAACCTCCGCTACCCAAATATTGTGATAATAAACAAATTATTACAGAAATTATTTATAAAAAAACTAAAACCAAATTGAACTTTTGACACTCTGTATCTCCGAAAGCATTGGACTGAGGTAAGTTGGATCGCCATATTTTGCCCTTAGAAATGTGTGGTAGCATTTTTTCCGCACCTTTTAGAGACATCCTGTATAGCGTTGGTAAACATGTTATAAGCCATCGTCAATGAACGATGGTAGTATTGTTGGTTCTTCTATGATTTCTCCAAAACATCTAGCGATAGATGCATGTGTAGATCTAAACTGTTTGTACCAGAACTTTTGTGTTTTATCTGGTCCTTTTGGAATGTCTGGGACTTGCACATCGTTCTGATGGGGCGTATGATCTTTTTGATTCCTTCGACCCATTTGTTGATCGCGTGTGTTAGTGTTGCAGACCACAATTCGGTCCCCTGTAGACAGCGTTTCACTTTTAGATGAAGTGTTCGTTGTTTCTTCATCTTTTAATATTTTATACAGTGCTCTTTCATTAGTTTGGAATAGGTTCTTGTGTTCTTTCCTTTTCTTGCTTTTAATGCATCTCTTGAGTCGTGCTGCTTTTGCCGCAAGTTTTTGTTTTAGGTAATCTAAGATCTCTTTAATCGTAGGGTTTTTCTCACTTTGAAGATGACTTATTATGGAGTCACTCTTCCGTTTCACTTTTAAGCTTGGTATGCTGTTAGCAGACCATACCTGAGGTCTGCTATTTGCTTGTTGAATCGGTGTTTCCAGGATGGTATGTTCATCTTTCTTGCTTTAGGTTTCTGAGTAGCGTTTTGTTTACCTGCATTATTGTTTTTTTTTTTTGCATTTCTAGGACTATCATAGTGCCTGCGTATATCATTTCATGTAGTTCTTGTAGTGTGGTATTTTCTGATAGCTGTATCTGAATGAGGCAATCTACTTGTTTTATTACTGATGTTATCTTGTGTGTCATTTTCGCTTTTGGAAAAAATGGTCTGGCTACAGGGTCTGTGTTGTCGTATAATACTAATTGTTTGAAGTAGGACTGACTCACTTCATCTCTTTTTTGTAGGAGTTCATCTTTCTCATCTCTTGTTGTTGTTGTCGTATCTGACTGAGTTCCTAGACGTGTTATTGTTGACGTTGTTTGTTCCATTCCTAACGCTCTTCGAACATCATTTTATATTTATTCCAACCTTTCCTGTTGATATTCGCTGGTTATGAAGGACTGACCTAATTTGATCTGAGATGTTCTGGGATGTTTTTTTCTTAAGGCAGGGATTTGTTGCTATAACTTCTTTATGTGTGTCTTTCTTTGTAGCACTCACCGTTCCTAGCTTGGTACATATTAGTATAATATTTTTGCACGAAAGATTCGTTTAATTCCTTTGTTTATTTGAACCGTTTCCTCGCTAAAGTGACCTCTGGTATGGGCCGAGGATTATTTTCCTCCACAATATTTCCAGTGGTTGGAACATCGTCGTAGGACCGAAGTCGAAGTAGGACCACTAACGCCGGATAACGTCGTGCAAACGATGCTGTCCGGGTACGACCACTGGCAGAAGATCGCCACGTTCGTCGAGAAGGTGCTGAAGGAGAAGAAGAGAGAGACCCAAGCAATGGAGGCAGCCGACCGAGGCTAACTATGAGGTGCCATCCTGAAGTAATGCGACCAGCGGTTCCGGGATGGATTCTACACCTGACAAAATGAGGTTTTTTAGTGGGTGCGAGCCCCACACACCGGGGACGGGTCTCGTCCCTGATGGTGCGTTAAGGCATTTTTCCTCACTTAAAAAAAAAAAATTATTATTATTATTATTATGTACATGTCAATATTTCATTTCAGATTTTTTATTGTGATTCGTTTGTTATTGATTCCTGTTGGTATTTTGGTCTTTAATTAACATATCACAATAAAAAGTTATGAATTATTAGATTCTAGCCCAAAACATGTGCCTATGTAGAATGTAAGCAAAATTAACGGGGTGGAGGGGGGAGGGGGAGAGGGGAGGATAACGATTAATTGCAGAATTAAAACGACAAACTAGAAAACCATTTAATATCAACAATTCTATATTAAAAATAAACTCAAACAATCTTAATAACCCTTATAATTCCTGGCAGCTTCCTTTACCAACTTCTTAGACGCCGGGAAAAATTTCAAGATATAAATCCAATCATCCCGTTCCAAATAAGCCACGTAAGTGTTAATAGCCAGCGACCTGTACGTGTACTGGTGTCCAGTACGCGGATAAAACCCGGCTAGGACACCGAAGAAATGAGTCCCACCTTCCAGGACGGCGATGCGTTCGTGAACGTTCTTATCAACGTTCGTCAGTATCGCCACCTTACCGTAGATCAACATGTACATCCTCCCATCCCTAATATGCTCCAATTGGATGTAATCACCTTCGAAGAACGGTCGAAATCTAAATTTCTGTATGATCTGCCTTAAACAATGCGGATGGCACTGTTTGAATAGAGGGTGTTCGCGCATCTTCTCGAAGAAAACGTCGTTCAAGATAGCGTCTCTTAAGTATGTCGGTCGGTGAGATAACAATTCGGGATTTAAGATGCCGTCGTGGTAGAGCCAGAGGGCGCTCATGTAGTAATACACGCGTCCTTGCAGGGAAGTCGTCAAATCGGCGCCGCGCATGAAATACTTGACGCGTCTAATAACCGAGTGGTACATGTACTTGCACAAATATCGGCCGAAGAATGTCTCGAACATTTCCCCGATGACGGTCGCGTAGAGTTGATACCCGACTAATATTACAATAGTAAATAACGCTATGATCACCGCGTTTTCCGGATAAAAAACGTGTTGGGAGCACAACGTTAACGAATTTGTACTTATATAGATCCACCGCGTATATAACGCCGTTTTATTCCTGCTGTTCGCGTTAAACAGTACCGTACAAGACGGCGTCTCCGGATGCATATTCATAGACGTCGAACAGGAGATGATACTCATCAAAGCGGCCGTACCGGCTATATACAAAGCGACCCATAATATAATCGAAAACGTCCGGACGGTCACCATATTCACGTTGAGTCTCCTCTTCAATTGGCCGTATTTATTGACCACCCATATTATCCTCAAAACGCGATTGATCCTGAAGAAGGTGTAATGCACAGTTCTAACATCGCTCGGTACAACTAAGAAGACGACCTCTAGCGGAACTAAACTGATTAGAGATAAGGCGTTCGTCAATTTTTGATTGTTATTCCTTTTACTAATCTTGCGCTTATCCGTGATCATCACCCCTTTATCGTCCTCGTAGGCGATTCGATTCCTTAATAGATAATCGGTGGCGTATAATATATCGCAAAGATATTGGCAAGCTAAGACGTAAGGTGAAGTGTCGCCAGCTCCCAATTGATAAAAATCGATGATCAAACCTAAATAACACGGTACAATTAATATGATCACTTCAAAAATCCGAACACCCCTGCTGTGCGGATTAAAAATATGCTCGAATATCGAAGTGGAGGCCGCTTTACTCTTATTCCTATCTACGACATAATAGCTCTCGATCTCGCTCTTAATATAGGAGATATTAACCGATTTCAAACTATAAAAATCATCCTCCATTTCCGGATAAAAAGTCAACAATTTATAGAATTGCAACGATGGTATCGTGAACAATTCGGTGTGCGTAGCAGCTATGTAAGTCTGCCCTGCTCTGTGAAAAGTATGCCCTTCTAAGTTCCCCAATAGACTGCCGGGGTATAAGGTGGTGATTTGCAAACCGTCGGGGCCGATCACGTCTATGACGCCGTCCAAAAGAATGATGGTCGATCGCATTAGATCGTTAACGCTGTAAATGTATTCGTCCTTCAATACGAAACGTGTAACGCCAAAATTCAACATGTTCCTGTAGAAATTCTTGTTCTTGTGTTCGAATATCGAATTCTGGTAAGCTTTGATGCCGTAACAATCGTATAGGATGTCCAATTTTAAGGTGTTGAATAGTGGTTCGATGATATTACTCAAGAGTGGACCCTGACAGTAACCCCAGTATTTTTCGCAGTTGTTGATGGCGTAGTTTCGTAGCTTCTTGCTTACCTAGAAGTAGAACAAAGTAATCTTTTTAAGCAATAATATGCAGAAGAAAAGGGTTCTTGAATTTGGTAAACAAAAGAAGTAAGAAAAAATTCAAATTTCCATATAAGTAGATCGTTTGATAGTTTTTCGTTGTATTTCAAAATTGAAAAGGACAAAATTCTAAACAGCGACAGTTATTTCTTATTGACTGAGAACAGGCCAGATATTGTCAGATTTTGACGTTTCGATGTTAAATTTTGCTAATTTTGACATTTAAACGTCAGATAATGTCAGATTTTGACGTTTCGACGTTAAATTTTACTAATTTTGACATTTAAACGTCAGATAATGTCAGATTTTGACGTTTCGATGTTAAATTTTACTAATTTTGATATTTAAACGTCAGATAATGTCAGATTTTGACGTTTCAATGTTAAATCTTCCTAATTTTGACATTTAAACGTCAGATATTGTCAGATTTTGACGTTTCGATGTTAAATTTTCCTAATTTTGACATTTAAACGTCAGATAATGTCAGATTTTGACCTTTCAATGTTAAATTTTATGAATTTTGACACTTAAACGTTAGATATTGTCAGATTTTGACATTTCGATGTTAAATTTTACGAATATTGACATTTAAACGTCAGATAATGTCAGATTTTGACGTTTCGATGTTAAATTTTCCTAATTTTGACACCTAAACGTCAGATATTGTCAGATTTTGACGTTTCGATGTAAAATTTTACTAATTTTGACATTTAAACGTCAGATAATGTCAGATTTTGACGTTTCAATGTTAAATTTTCCTAATTTTGACATTTAAACGTCAGATATTGTCAGATTTTGACGTTTCGATGTTAAATTTTCCTAATTTTGACATTTAAACGTCAGATAATGTCAGATTTTGACCTTTCAATGTTAAATTTTATGAATTTTGACACTTAAACGTTAGATATTGTCAGATTTTGACATTTCGATGTTAAATTTTACGAATATTGACATTTAAACGTCAGATAATGTCAGATTTTGACGTTTCGATGTTAAATTTTCCTAATTTTGACACTTAAACGTGGAATATTGTCAGATTTTGATGTTTCGATGTTAAATTTAGCTAATTTTGACACTTAAACGTGGAATATTGTCAGATTTTGATGTTTCGATGTTAAATTTAGCTAATTTTGACACTTAAACGTGGAATATTGTTAGATTTTGATGTTTCTATGTTAAACTTTGACACTTAAACGTCAGATATTGTCAGATTTTGACGTTTCGATGTTAAATTTTCCTAATTTTGACACTTAAACGTGGAATATTGTCAGATTTTGATGTTTAAATGTTAAATTTTAACACTTAAACGTCAGATATTGTCAGATTTTGACGTTTCCATGTTAAATTTTCCTAATTTTGACACTTAAACGTGGAATATTGTCAGATTTTGATGTTTAGATGTTAAATTTTGACACTTAAACGTCAGATATTGTCAGATTTTGACGTTTCAATGTTAAATTTTCCTAATTTTAACACTTAAACATCAGACATTGTGCGACTTTGACGTTCAGATCTTATAAATATGGATAAATTCGACGTTTAAAGTCCAGATAATCGCTCAAGTTTAAACATTAAATATGCCAGAGTTTGGCATTTAAGCATCGCACGTGAACGGTATTATAGATAAGTATTATTTTTTTAATGAGTATTACCTTAACACGCTTCATGAACCTCTTCAAGAACCGCATCTGATCCTGATACTCTAACATCGACCCATATCGCAGAACGTGAAAATTGACGACGTAAGCCGTAAACAATATGGTGACGTATAACCCGATGAAACTGAAGACCGTCATTATAACTTCGGACATGTGATCCTCGATCACGAAACCTTGCCAGCCGGTCGTCGACAATAGGCTGGCGAATATGTACGCGCCGTACAGGTGGGCCCTCCACGGATCAATCGGTTTGGTGAACGGCGAAACTGACAGGATGGAAATGTTCTTGCAGTAGATGCCTTTGGTATAATTAACTGTGGCTCTCACGTCCGGATGGATGTAGCAGTGCAGTCTTATGAAGATCGTCGATAGACAGTTGACGACTATCAAAAATATTGGGAGGAAGATGATGGTGAAGGCTTTGGACGGTAGTGAGATTGAATTGTCGGCTAACTCTGAGAAGAATTGGAAGTATCTGCGGAAGAATAAGATTAAATTAAATTTATATACAGTGATCATCACTATACCTGTGTAGTTGTAATAAACAATTCATGTGGATTATAAAAACTGTACTGCTAGCACTGGAACCATTCGAAAGGATATACCTAAAAGGGAAAGCTCCCAGGAAGTCTATAAGGAATCCGTTAGTCAAATAATGCAACGCCGTCATCTGCGGATGTTTCACCAGCAAACCCTTCTCGTTGTAGTAACAGACGTGTAATCTGACGTAGATATCGGCGAATGCGGTGACATCTAAGAACGCTATTACGAACTCTAACGATAGCGAATTCACAGGTCTCGTAAACACTAACAGGCATGTAGAAACGGCGAAAACACACCTGAACGACTCCCATATCCTGATGAACAAGCCGTTGGGCATGATGGTGACCCTCATCAGCAAAGTCCTGATGAAACTGAAAGGGTATAAGTGATCGAAGGGAAGGTAATAATCGAATTCTTCGAAAGAATCGACCTTCTGATTGAAGCCGAAGAAATAGAACGATTTCTCTCTGATTCTTAATAATGGGGTTAGATCGGTGATGGCTTGCTCTTTAGCGTACTGCTTCAGATCGTTAGCGATATCTCCGCAATTGCTTACGGTCGCGTTGAATATATTTAAATATTTCGGATATTTAGTGAGGACCTGTTTGAACTCGTTTATATCGAAATATATGAGTCTGCAATCGGTGACCGTAACGTAACTCAAAGCAGCGCTCGATTTAAAAATAGCCGGCACTAAATTCACAACCCTATCACCCCTGATCACCTTTATATGTTCACTGTTAGCATCGTAAGTTGTAAACTTGCCGCACCAAACTATATAAACTTTAGACGACATATCGCCGGCGTAGATTATAACCTCATTCGACGGTAACGTTAGTGGAATCATGATGGAGCAGACGTCCTTGATGCAATCGTTCGGTAACAATTGGAAGAAGACGTGCGAACTCAACAGGTCCGAAAGCAGGAATTCCCTGATATCGTCTTGTAAATATTTATTCATCTCCGCCGTGTAGAAATACCCCTCTCGACCTTTAACGAAGATTTTATACAAGTTTTGTGTCGATAAGAATCGGGCGGCTCTCTGGTTGTACTTCTCGCTGATGTTGTGTATCTTGAGCTTGTCTAGGATGTCGGTGCAGGTGATTTTCTTCTGCATCTTTCGATAGTTCATCATGGCGAACGCGGACGCGATCTGGCTGTACATGATCAATTTGATGGTGAAGAATAGCAAGTCTAATCCGAGGTATAATATCGGTTCCCCGTACAAGTCCTTATCTGCAAGCAATAATGTTCAAATTCTGAAAGATTTCGCGTAACACAAATTTACCAATTAATCCGACCGTAGTAACAAATTGGACGGCCCTGAAGACAACGGAGGTCATACTCTTATCCGGATAGTGTCCCATGAAGATGCACGAGACGAAATAAATACAATACAGATGTATCCAACCGAACTTGATGTAACGTACGACGACGGTGTTGACGTTCAATTTCTGCTCCCATTTCTGGAAGAACGTGTACATCCTGTACAGTTTCGTCAGACGATTCAAGCGCAATCTGGCGCTATTCTGGTGATCCATGTCCTGCACGAAAACGGCGGAGAACACCTCGACGGGGATGCAAGAGATGATATCGCACCAGAATGCGACATCTCTTAATTTCAAAGCCGCAATCGACGTCACCTTCGATATCATCCCGTGTCTCGTATTGATACCGGTCGATAATTGCACGTAGATATCGAGGAGATTCTGAAAGGTAACCGCCGTGACGATCGTGTACGAAAGATCCGGTATATCCTCGGGGACGAAACACATGTAAGGTAACAGGAAGGAGACGATGATTGTCGATGCTATAATGAACATATCGTTGACGTAAACTATAAGGGAGTTCGGCTGCAGGATGCAGGGGAAGGATGTCTTGACGAAGACGGTGTCCTTTTCGACTTCGTGTCTCTCTTGAATCGCCAAGAGATCGAGGTAATCGGCGCAGAATAATAATTTGTGGTAGATGCCGGTGTCTATTGCGTGTTGCAGGTAGATATTTTGCATCTCGTGCCTGGCCGTCGCTTCTTTATCGTTGCTCATCAATTTGTGCAGGGTATTCTTCAGCCACAGTATGGTGTACGTGTCTTTGGTTCTCGTCGATAGTAACGAGATAGTTTTCGCGTACTTGGATAGCTGTTTCTGCCTCATGCTGTTGCGATAACGCTTAAGGATTACCTGTTAAAAAATGTGATTGAAATAGATCAATTATCGCTGAGCACGTCACAAGGCTACACTACATTGGGATTTTACGATAACAAAAATAAAACAGCAATGCTTTCGGCTGAGCGCACTGAACGAGAACGTGAACGGGTTCTTTTGTTCAAAACGATAGTAGGTATGGGGGTACCTTGGGCACCCCCCTCCACTCCTACCTTCCGGCAGCTAGTGGGCTAGTGGATATAAACAAGAAGCCGTTCAGTACCTGATAAAAGCTATTCCATACCTGATGAAAGTCGTTCAGTACCTGATTTTATCGAACAGTTATCAGGTACAGAACGGCTTCTTGTTTATATCCACTAGCCCACTAGCTGGCGAAAGGTAGGAGTGGTGGGGGGTGCCCAAGGTGCCCCCATACCTACTAACGATCTATGCATGTACCATCTTTGGCAAATTAAATGCGAATTTTTCAGCGAGGAATTTCCATTTACTAAATAAAGGCTATAGTTTGAAGCAAATTTAATTTCTCTAAAAGAGAGTACTGCTTTGATGAACTTTTTTAGAGTAATTAAATTCACTCTAAAGCAAAGCCTTAAAAAAATCGCATTTAAATTGCCAAAGATGGTACATATATCTTAAGAAATAAGAATGCCACATATGGACGGCGAAGACGGATACTCAACTGACGAAAACGAAAGGAAAGCAGATGAAGAAGAAGATGTAATTTTCAACAAAAGCAAGAAAACCCACAGATCTCCCCATAAAACGGCAGAGGAAAACAAATTGGATTAATTCATCGATATGGTAAAAGAAATGAAAACGAATCAAACATTCATAAACGAAGAAATTCAACAATTAAGAAGCGAAAGTAAATCAACTAAAAGAAGAGAGTTAGATAATAAAAAAAGAAAACAAAGAAATAAAAGACGAATGGGAAGAAATAAAAAATATTATGGAGAAGGAAGGACATAAAGAACTAAGAGAACAAAATCAAAGAATAAGAAGAGAATACCAAGAGATAAAAAAAGAATGGGAAGAAATGAAAAACACAATAGAAATAATAGACAAAGAGAAGAGAAAGAATAATATAATAATAAGCAACCTCACCATGGATGCCGAAGATCCTACTGTACAGAAACAGGCAGTCACCAATATAACAAAACAACACCTAAAGATTGACATCACAACCTTCATAAAATTTACATAAATGAGGATTTGATAAAACAAGAAAAAGACAAGATGAGGATTATGAGAGAAAAAGCGAAGGAAGAGATGGAGAAAGGACCAGAACACATAGGAGAAATCAAAAATGGACTAACATGGAGATTCAGATAATACGTCTAATAACGAAGAAGATAAAGAACTTGGTTTAACAATCAACCCAGACAAAACCAAAATCATAATTATTAATAACAAAAAACCAAACTGACATAACAATAAGTCATGCCCACATTGGAAAAGTAAACGATTTCACATATCTGGGAAGCGTCATGGAAGAGAAAGGCAGCAGTCACAAAGATATACAAACCACGGTGAGAGGAAACTGTGGGCATCGAAAGACACGACAACAAGAACTAAATTGAGACGTGCGAAGAATCCTGGTTTTCAATTATGGGAATCTACTGACCCAACATCATCCCAAACGCAGAACTGTCGAATATTAGCCAAAAAGAGTCAATCGTAGTGCCAATTAACCGTAGGAAATGGAGATGGATAGGACACACACTTAAGAAAGATAATTCAGATATTACGAAACAAAGTCTAGACTATAGTATTACAGGAGAAAGACGCAGAGGCCGCCCCTATATGACCTGGAAAAGAAGTATCAACAATCTCAATCATAACACGCCCGAATAAATAAGACTTGGAACGACCTGAAGATAATAGCGCAAAATAAAAAGGATCGGAACGAATTGGTGGATACAATATGCGAAACAAAAGTGGAGAAGAGTGCTGCGTTAGGCTGATGACCTAACCTTCCTTTCAATTGTCAATAACATCCTCGGATGACCCATACTCCAGCCTGTACTAATATAACCTAAACGACAAGAATAGTCTCATTATACCTCCTTGCAATGTTGATACAATTCCGGATAATAAGTGGCCGCCTTCATGAAATCCTTCTCCTCGATGATGTGCAGTTCGCAGAAGGTCTTGCAGCAAACGTGATTCTTCGACTTGTAACGGTAGATCAAGGTGGATTCTCCGATGCAGGTCCCGTTGCAGAACGACAATATCGGCGACTCACCGTCATCCTCCGATAGTAATTGTATCGTTCCCGATACCACGTACACCATCTTATTCTTGATCTCGTTCTTCTTGAAGATGAACTCCCCCGGCATGCAGAAACAATGTCGGACCATCGGCGTTAGATATCGCAGGTATTTCAAAGGTTCGTCCCTGAACAGGCTCGAATGCGAGAAGACGCTCCAACTGATGCTCAATAGGATCTCGGTGTTCATCACTAGCGGATTGAAGCGCAGGAAGTTCTGGTTCTCGTTGAATCCGCCGCATTTCTCCCAAGTTAGCTTGGCGGTGCTGCGCAATTCATCGATTAAATAAGAGGGAAGATTGAAATCCTTCAATCTAATCATCTCGTTAGCGACGTATTCTTTGAACCTGTGCCTGTCGCAGATATCTTCGATACCTTCGATGATTAACGAACACATGGTGAGTAACATTACGAAGAAGAACGCTAGCAGCATCGTTACTGTCGTGATAATTTGCCACGACCATTCGATCTCGGGATAATTACTCATGCCGGATATAGTGACTTTGGTGAATATCATCCAGAACATGCTGAAATTGCAATAATCTTCGCAATCCGTCCTGTAGCAGTACATGTTGCAGAATATCATGAAGGTCGTCAGGCCGATAGTCAACATGTGCATGCACATCTCCAGCATTCTCATGTAGATCGATTCGTTGACGCATTTGTGGTAACGCCTGAAGAAATATGCGACTTTAAGGATCCTGATGCACCTGTTCAATTTCAGGACGCAATATATCAC